>CM035106.1:12491141-12770382 GCA_020205505.1 Panax japonicus | reverse complement strand
TTTTGTTAAAAGTTTCATGACCAAAAGTTATTAACATAATATATATATATATATATATATATATATATATATATATATAATATATATATATATATATATATATATAGCAAATGAAAAATGAAACAAGACTTGCAGACAATTCTGCATATGATAACGAATTTTTTTTTTTTTTTTTTTTTTAAAAACAATCGTACCTAATATCTATATATACCTGGCAACCAAAAAAAAAACTGGTAGTTATATTATACATATATATATATATATATATATATATATATATATATATATATATATATATATATATACACCGTACACTATATATATAATTACACCCTCACAATTAGTAAGAATCAGAATCACTGTTATATGAGTGGAAAAGAAAAAAAAACCCCACACATTATGCTATAGAATTTGGTGACATCACCGAATATGGAATACCCAACACTAATATTAATATTGACTGCAAGAAGTGACATACATATACATATATAACTTATCAATTCTTGTTTCTTATACCATACCAGTACTCTCTTTCCTTTATTTAGTTGCAACAATTCTCCCTTCTTCTTTTTTTCACTGTAGCGGCGTCCTCTTCTTCTTTTTTTTTTTCTGAAAAAAAAGCTTGGGTATACAATAGGGTTTTAAGTTTTTATTTATTTATTATTATTATTATGAATTCTTTTTAAATTTTAAAATGATTTAAAATTAGCCAAATACCAATTAGACCCAAGTAATTTAAAAGCCCAAATTAATGTCTCTTACATATTTTAGTCCACAAAACTTAAATACAATTTGACCCAACTAAAAACAAAGTCCAATTAATATGTTTTAAATAGATTAATTTTTATTATTATTTTTCAGGTATTACATCGTGTGTATATTATTTTCAAGTAATCCAAAGAAACAATAGTCTGTGAATAACTCTAATATTAAGCAACATTAATGAGTTCAACTACCTGATATGCTCATCTATACAATCAAAACATAATAGTTGTTATTTCAGCAATGAACAAAAACTACAGCCATGAAAGCAACTGACAATAGATAAAATTGATAGTTTAAATACAAATGCATAAATTGGAATACAAAGAAAGAGGTACATACTCTTATGAGGAAAAAGAGGATTGACTCTTAATCTCATAATTCAATATTAATTTTGGGAAAACTTTGTTTAGTACCATCACTGCAATATTATCAAAGGACACTAAATCAAATTCTACAAAATGAAGTAAAAATTTGAGAATTTGATACATGTCGTATACATAGATTAAAAGACGTATGCTTAAGCCTTTACATCATCTATTGAAATTGGAAAACTCCATCATCAAAAAGCAAAATAACAATGCATGTAATACTTGATCTTGCTAGTGCACAAACCAAGAGACGCCATGTAAGAGATATTAATCATCTTCCAAATAACTTAGAAATCCGTCTGGAAAACAAACTCCTACTCTACAAAATAATCTCTTATATTACCACACAGCTGTGAAATATCAAGAATGTATATTCTTGCAAGTATTACCTTGACATTGTTTAAAAATATCAAGAATGAGCACTCTGCTATTAAAATGAGCATTACTATAGAATCGCCAACAGAAAAGCATTGCATCAGTAAAAACGAACTGCGACTTTGACACACCAAAGCAGTGATCTAATGTGAGCATTAGTGCCTCTTATCATGAGAACACTACTGCTGTCATGCTCACTGCGAATATTCTATACCACATCCATTAGAAAATGGAGTAATTTAGATTCTGAGTTGGTATCATTTAAGATACAAAATAGCGAATATGTAACTCTTTCCATAAAGCAACTATCTCAAGCTTGCCACTGACCTTTCAATTATTGCAAGATCAGAATTAAACCCCAACCATTGGAAGAACAAAAAATAGATTTAAAAAAATTCAAAAATAAACTCCCAAGTATGAATAATAATTTATAAAATAAAGACAGAATTCAGAAAAAATATTTCATTGTCTGAGTCAGTATAACTGCCAAATCTAATACAGAACTGCAAACAAATTGATCCCACACTGACAGAAGAATACCAAATTGTGGCCCCTTGGTACTTATGAGCAATAATACAGTTGGTGAGAAAAATGGTAAAAAGAAGAAAGCAATATAACCTAGTTCAATAAAAAAAATTCCTCACAATTGTATTTTCCCTTGTTGGGTTCATAAAAACACAACTTATTATGATTCCAAAATTTTAAATCACAAAATACCAATCAAGCAAATTAAATTGAAATATAACAGTCCAGTGTCTTGATACTGGAAAAATCCATTTATAATATATATATATATATATATATATATATATATATATATATATATATATATATATAAAGAAAATATTTATAAAATTTGAGCAACATCTAATAAGCTTCAAAATAACTAAAAAGTGGTACCTTTACCACAAATTGAAGCAATAGGCAGCGTAGACTTGACACACTAATTCACAACAAGAAAAAAAATCAAATTTAAATCAGCAATAAACTGAACCTACACACAGGTAAGTGAGGTGAAAAATAAAGCAAAAGAAATTAAACATTACCCCTAAAATATAATCCTCCTAATTATTTGAAAATGATATACATAAATGACACACCTGAAGGAAGAAAAGAACACTTGTTTAACATTTAGAAACTAAAAAATTACATATATTATATTAGAAATAAAACTAACAAATAGCTTTTCCAAAAAACATATTGCGATCACAGAGAGAAGAGAAGGGGGGAAAAGATAAAGAAAAAAACTAATTACTACTATTTTAGTTAGACATACAGAGTATTGGCGTGCTGAATATCGGCTTCAAGGATTTTGAGAGAATCCTTGAAAGACTTTCTCATAGATCCACCACCACCTACGTTGTACATCTCTATCCTTTTTCCTCTTCCTTGTCCGAAAATTTGTTCCTCAGAAGAACCAAATAAAACAAAAAACGGATAGAAAGATGAATGATTCACGACAATTCTAAAATTTTCCAAGATAGAAAGTGTGCCTCCATTACTTATACATGCACTTTTTTATGAAAGAATAGCAAACCATTAGAATCACTTCGACAATAAAATAGGACTGAATGTTTATAAAATCTTTAGTTTGCTCACATAACTTGGTGCCCTTAGATGTTGTATCCAATCTCATCACCTGAAATTGTTGTTTTAAGAAAATTGTTATGCTTCTTGCATTTGTACTTTGAACTGAAACACCATTAATAAAACTTATGGCTCCAATTACTTAAAATTTTCTGTGAGATGCAACCTGTTTTTCTTCAAAGAGCATAATAAAAGACAAAAACATCAAGTAACTTACATAAAAGCCGACTCCTAAGATTTATTGGAGTTTTATAACAATGATTAACCTTCATCCAAATTGAAAATAGTAAACTCCCCTACTTACTGAAAGTCTCACCTTTCACAATCTCACTTGAAACCAAGATATCCTCCTTAACTAAGCTCAGACTCCCCAACTTTACACTCACATTAACAACTTGCGCAGTTTGACTAACACATAAGATCAACCACTTTCCACAGAAAATTTTCAACTGAACTACAACTTACTCGGCTATCGGGAGAAAATAATGTTGCATAATAGTAATTTTGTTATTTACAAATATAGGCTCATTTTAATCAGAGTACTTCTAACTGCTAAAAGATATGTTTGATTTTTTTTCCCTTAAACTCCTAAATCAAAGATATTAAAAACTGTAATATGAAGATATTAAATCCCAAGCTTAAAATTAAGTCATAATCTCCTAACAATTATTGAGACATGCACTGATTAGGCATCAAAATAGAGCACTGTAATATATAAATCATAATGTAAAGTGAGACATCTTAAATCAATTTGAATTCATCTAAATTGAAATTAAAAACATACAAATTGGTTGCCCATGGAGAGATTTAAGGTGATTCCTTCTGTTAATCATGAAACTCTCGTTCGGGTGATTCGTTTGATTAATCGTGTAAATCTCGTCCGGTGATTCCTCCAGTTAATCGTGCAAGTTGCATCCTTGATTTACAAATTTGTACGATTTTTTCTCTAAAACTATTGAAGGACGTAAAAAATTAGGGATGTTAAATGGTTTTCGAGTGAATAGATGGATAAGAAGAGATTGAGCGGCTTGAATGTGGACAGAGGAAAGGAGCGGAAGGGCTGTGGAAAACCCCTCACCTTCCACCGCACTGCTGAAGACGTCTCCCGTAGCAGCAGGAAGCGCCTGGGGATGGATGAAAACTATGTTCTTCCGGTCCTCCGTGACTAAGAGATCAAACCGACTGATTGATTATTGATGAAGAGATGGGATTTATATAGTAGGAGGAGATGTAGAGATGGGTAGATGATTGGGAAATTAAGAATTCCTTAGTCGATTGACACTAAGAAGAGAGGAAGAGATGATTGGGATTTATATAGGGATGGATCGTTGCTAAGGATGATTAAGAGGAAAAGGAAGAGAAAGAGATCAGACCAATTCAGTAAATAACTTAGTGAAATTGAAAGAAATTGGCTCAAATTGATTAAGAGTCGACTCTAAATTGGGATTGCTTAGGATTGCTTTTGCTGCCTTTATATACAAGTATGGATTAGAATTGAAGCACATTTGCAAAAAATCTCGGATTGCTATTTTTTTTTGGCTATATTCAACTGAATCCCACCACATGCCTTGTGAATAATTTTTTTTATCATTGAGCCATGATGTACGGTATTACTGGTATTTTCTTACATACATAGATATATTCAGCCATATAAGTGGTGGAGATCCTAAAATTCAAGCAGGAAAGCAAATGATATAGCTTTTGCTATTATACATACAACAGCCCGAAATGAGCAGAACTAATTTATCCGAGTAATGCTACGGTGACAAAAGATGGTTACAAAATGATATGCCGAATTATAATTAGTAGATGTTCCACTATGTATATAACCAATAACCTATTACTGTCATCAATATTATTTTGTACATAATCTTTTGTCACTAAAGTATTATTGTACTTTTATAGAAATTCAAGGAATTTTATAAACTATATTAATAATCTTCCCCTGAGAAAATGCCAGGGTCCAGTTCCAGTCCCCATTCTGCAAAAAAAATAAGTTGCCAAAATTACATAATATTTCTTTTAGAAAATTATTATTAGTATTAGTTGACGAGAATAAATTATATATGGATGATGGTATGTGAAACTAAAGTTTTACATCTTCCAATAACAACATGACACGTAGGGAATTTAGGAGAAGATCAAGGAATTTGAATTGTATCGACACATTTTGTATTTATTATTTTCCACCGTAAAATTGTTAACTAACCATATTGGAATCCAAATCCGTTGGTTTTTTCTTGAATTCCCTACTTGCCATGTTATTACCGGAGGGTGTAAAACTCTAGTTTTATGGGCATCTGTATATAATTTATTCTCTTATTTGACATGGTTCCCTGGGCCTAAGCTTAAGTTGTTTAAAGGGTATTGTTCTGATTTTCTTACTCTGTTAACCAATCCCAGTTGAAATATATATCAAAACCTAGGAGTAAGACTATAAGCTTTCACAGCAAGAAAGAAATTACCTCCAGATGCCGGCATATGTAGGAAGACTCATGTAAATGGTCAAAGCAAGCCATATTCCCACAAAATCACTACTTATAGCGAGGACGAATAGAGATGCAATGCTCACTATGGCTACGAGAACCTAAAGAAAAACACAAATTTTATGATAAACAACAATAAAAATGGTGTTTCTAGAATAGGTGTAAAACAATAAAACAATGTTATTATTCCTAGTGTAGAGAAGGGAGAAGGGGTTGCAAACTTACCATAGAGTATGCAGAATAAGAGAAATCAGATGCTCCAAAGTCGCACCATCAAAAACAAAGGCCAATGAATTGATAGGCTGTGTAGCTGCAACAAACTGATATTGCGGAGTAAACAAACTCTTTGTTAAGATTCATTATAAAAAAGGTCAAGGATTCTCAAGAACTTGTTTGGTGCTTGTAGAGAAGAGTAATACCGGGACACCTATACTTATGAGGTGAAGAACATTTTTGTCATTAGTAAAGATTCCAGATCCAAACTGCAAACCAAGTCCTACTACAAGAGCAAGACCCAAACCCCAGTACAAATCCCATCTGCAAAATATAACTCTTCTCAAATAAGTGAATAACTCTATCTAAATTTTACTTGAGGATGATAATTTGGAAACAAATATCAAATGCTGCATGAGGTCAGAAGTATGTCCTAGCGAGAAAGAGAAAAACAGAAAGAAATTGCTCTATGATTGCGATTACATCAAACAGAACATAAGGCAAATGGCATGGGAAAATACTTATAAAAAGATTCATGAGGATTTTGCAGAACAAGAGTATCCGTTTTCATTCCATTTTGTGAACTCCACAACTTGTGATAAGCAAGTATCTTTGTGCTGGGGACTGTTAGCTTGAAATATTCTAATAGTTACATAAGAGAGAATTATTTGTACTCCTAGTTAGAGAAGCTCACCTGTAATACTCTGGCGGATGCCTTTTCATAATCATTCTCGGTAAATGTACAAGCAAGGATGGCCTAGAAGATTGGGATAAAGAACAACACATTACTAACTGATCAATCATTCTAGTTCATATGATAAAAGAAATCCTTAATTATTTATAACATGTATAACTGCTTTGCCTGCTTATCAATGAAAGTTGAACCAAACACCGCATCCCTCATTTAAAGAGATATTACTAGCGTAATATGACAGAACTAGGTAGGGGCTACCAAGTGATAATGCACGAATTTTTCTGAGGCAATAAGAAAATAATTATGCTTATATGATTTAAGTTTTATACTCAAGAGAGGGAGGACAAGGTGCATTATAATTTTTCATAAGTGTTTCTATTTGGCACAGGATATGCTTTCAAAATTTCGCGGTGACACTTCTAGGGATCACCCAGGTGGGGGGACGGGGGGACGGGGGGGCGGGGGGGGGGGAGGAGGTTGCCCAGTTCACAAAATAATTCATTAACATTTTTGTATTTGAATATTGACTGTATGGATTTAAGGAAACGAGAACAATATCACAGTTTGAGGAGGCGAGTATGTCAATGATCTTGGATATCAATCCCACCAAAAGCTTAAGCTACTTGAAAGTGAGCGCATAGAAGGCAATTGAACTCTCACACACACTCTCATGAGGATCCTGGCTAGCGCGTTGAGTGGAACATATACATACAGACAAAAGGGGAGAATTGAGTGAAAGCAAAAAAAAAAATAAAGTTCTAAAATGATGTTAGACAGGCAACTTCTATGAGATCTTAAACTTTTGAAGCAACTAAAGATATCTAACAAATTGATGATTTCTTGGGGAAATTATTTCACTACTAAAAAAATGGTCATTTGTGATGGCCTAAATCCATCTCAAAAAGTAGGAAAATCATCACGACCCATCATGAAAGGTTTTACGTGATGGTTTTGGCAATCACGTAAACGCTTGGTGCTTTTGTGATGATTAATACAATCAAATTGACATATAATCTATTGTGATTGTCAAAGTCATCACAAAAAAACAAGACTTTAGGGATCAAATGTAAGAACGTGAATCTCTATTTACGTATAATTTATTTCACTATACTAATTATATCTATATTAATTGTATCAAATGATACTTGTAGGATTCGAACCCTCTCCCATTTGCAAACTAAATAACGAGTATTACCACCACCAAAGTCCAGATCATGATTATAATTTTAAAACAAAATATAAAAGGAAACATATATGAGTTGACTTACTAAATAAAATTACTTTCAAATAAGATTTGGTGATTGCAATGGCAGTCACAAATACTCTATAATGATGGTAAAATTAGTCATCACTAAGAGCCATCATATATTGTACTCCCTCCGTCCCAAATTAACTGCTCAATTTTGACCTTTTTAAGTCAAATTGACTATTTTTAGAATTAATAATTAAGCATATATAAATATATTTCTAAAATTATAAAAATTAGGATTAGTAATAAATTGTATATACTTTCTTTTGGTTATAATCTCTTCACCTATATTTTAGCAAAAATAGTAAAAAGATTAGTTTTAAAAATGGTTAATTTGACTTTAAAAAGTCAAAACTGAGCAGTTAATTTGGGACGGAGGGAGTATTGTTTTGTGACGGCTTGAAAATTCCATCACAAAATACCTTCTTTTTTGTAATTGCAAATAAAAGTCGTCACAAAAATCTAACTTTTTAATGATTGTCACGACCGTCATAAAATAGTATTTTGATTATTTCTTATATTAAAATATTAGTGATAGCTTAAATGTAATCATGAAAAAGGGTATATCTATAAGTGATGACTTAGTGCGTCACAAAAAGAAAATTTATTTTGCGTGAAAAAATTGGTGTGATTGACATGGTCATCACAATTATAATACATTGATGGCAAAATTAGTCATCACTAAGAGCCATCATATATAATATTATTTTGTGATTGCTTAAAAAATCCATCACAAATTACTATCTTTTGTGATGGTTTTTAAAAACTGTCACAAACTTCCGTCAAGTATTCTTGTTTTTCTAGTAGTGTTTTCATTACAATACCGAAACATTTGCTAAACCATCTTCGTTTGTGGTCTGGTTACAGGTTTTACTTTGATCCTAGAGGTCAGTTCTGAAAAGTTATATATGCTACATCACAGAAGTAAAACCAATTTTTGGGTAATAAAGCAATTATAAGTCATCGTCGTAGTGATTGACTGTATATATCTTTAGACGTGTGCAAACTGCCTAGTGGTGATCTAGCTGCTTATGCTCTTGATCATTTTTATTTGGTTCTCAAAATGTGCCATTCTAATTAATACTAACCAGTTTCAGTTTTAGACGCCCACCAACAGACAGAGAGAGAGAGAGAGAGAGAGAGCTTACTTACCTGTCCCGCAACAGCCAAGCCATCAGCCATAGGAATTGAACCCAGCCTTGCAGCCAATGATGCAGCCAAAGTAACACAGGATGTTGCAGCTACTACCCTTCCTAGCTAGTATTAAAAATCCTGTGTCCATGCACTTAAATTAAAAGTGAACTTATTATTATTATTATTATTATTATTAAAATTTTGAAATTATTATTATTATTATTATTATTTTTATTTTTATTTTTATTTTTATTTTTATTTTAATGGAGAATAAAAAATGATTTGTCAAATTTACCATTGCTCAAATAATTTAAACTAATAAAATAATAAAAATATTATTTTTTAAATACACATCAGCTTCATATAAAAATATTTTTATAATTTATATAATCTTTTATTAAATTTTTAAAAATTATTATTATTGTTATTGTAATTATTATTATTTTGAAATTATTATTATTTAAAAATTATTATTATTATTATTATTATTTGAAATTATTATTATTATTAATATTTTTATTATTTCAAAATTATTATTATTACTATTACTAATATTTTGAAATTATTATTATTATTATTATTATTATTATTTAAAGATAATTAATTTTACTACTCCACTTTGTTTAAAGATAACAAAGAAGAGAAGTCTGGTCCACGTAAGCAAAAAAGTATGGTCAACTTGCACAGTCAGCATTCCGTCCGTTTTTTTGGACAGAAATCTTAAGTAATGACCATTTTGTAATTTTTGAAAGTACAGTTATTCGATTGTAACAAAAAAAGTTTCGGTAACCACAATAAAAATCGGACCCTAGTACAGTAACAAAAAAAAATGTATTATCCCCTTAATTTTAGTTTAAGAGATGATATTTTAATTATATATATTTTTGTCGGTTCAGAATGTGCGAAAGGATGGAAGAATATTTATTTTGAAAGGTTATTTTAGGTCATGTAAAATATTTAATATTTTCATCTTTTTTTATTCTTCCAAATCCTTTTATTTTTTGGATGGAAAGTTTTGAGTTAAAAATGAAAGTAATTTTACCTCCAAATCACCTCTCTTCCTCCCTAAAAATACTCACAAACATGAGATTTAGAGAGATTTTAATAATTTTCCCTTCTCTTATTTTTCTTTTCCGTAAAAAAAACTTACAAACACAGTATAAGGGGTCGTTCTATTACGACTTATTTTAAAATGACTTAAAATTATAATTTAAGTTGAGTTATAAGTCATTTTAAGTTTTTGACTTGTAAATAAAAGTATTTGGTACCAAATTAACTTAAAAGTCAAAAATTAAGTTAAAATAAGTTGTGAATGTGATCGACTGATAATGATTTATAAATTAAAATAAAATATAAAAATTATTAAAAATAACATTAATAAAAAGATACATTGATTTAATATCATATCATAAGAATCGCCATTTTTTCATTAAATAAAATACTAAACAAATAAATATATTATACTGTATTATAAATATAATATAAAATAAATATAATACATATTAATAATAAATTATATTAGATATGCATATAATAGTTTATATGCATATATTATTATGTGTTATAATATTGTATATTTAATATTATATATATATATATATATTATATAATATAACATTAAATACATAATATAATACATGTAATCTACATATATAATATTATATATTATATAATATATATGTATAATATTATGTATTTAATGTTATATTATAATATATATTATATATTAAATTGTATTGTATCAATTATATTTATTTATTTATTTATATGGGTGACGATATTGTTTTAACATTTTTTATTACATGTTTTTTTACGTTAGAGAAGAAATATATATTAGGTTAGAAGGATAAAGATGTAATTTGGTAAAATAGAAGAATGGCAAAATGAACATTATATTTGGTCAAACCAACTTATTAGAAATGACTTATAAATCATTTTTAGATAAGTTAATTTTTTTTGCTTATCTATTTTGACTTATAAATTAATTTATAAGTTAAAAAATAAATCATTACTACAGGCTTGAAGAGTAACTGTTAAGGCCAAATTCACGCGTCACAATCATCAAAAGTGCGTCCAATCCTGCATAGAAACGAAATCACACGTAGAGTTTGATGACTTGGGCAATCGGGGGATAACTCGGGTGTGAGAATAAGTATAGGCAGAACACGATTTAACAATGGAAGTATTTAGTGCTGGAAAATAATAATCATTTTTGTGTACCTGAGAACCAGGGTATAAACTTGTATTTATAATGATCACACCTCTTCTACATGCCCTTCCCCGTATAGAAATAATATTCCTCATTAGGTTGGATTCTTTAATGGGATTGAACTAAATCTCCTTAAAGGAAGTAAGTCGGATTTTATCCTAACACTTTCCTTGGAGTTAGAGACCAAATATAATTAGGAATCTTGGATTCCTTAAAATTCTCTAATTGCCCAAACAAGCTCCTACGTGGGGAATCTTCCTCCATGTGGACTATGACCTATCGAATCATCTGGGCCCAAATAACCACGCCTCAACATTACCCCCAACTTTTCATTAGGTTAGTTACACTTTATAGTACATTTTTAAAAAAAATTACAACAAAAGTGCATCCAAAAAATATTTACAAAATTAATACATTTTTAATATTTTATTTACAAAATTAGTGCTCCTATTCATTACTCTCCCCGCAACTCTGCTGCAATTGAGAAGAACTTCCTCTGCCATTGACAACGGAACTATCCTATGCCTCCATCATTTCCCTAATTTCTTAGCGAAAATTTAAGAATTAGCTTCAGAAATTGAAATTAATGGGAAGATCACGCGCTGTATAGTTTGGAAACAGGGGATTTAGTGGGCTTAGAGAGATAAAAATTGGATGATTTTTGAAATTTTTAGAGATAGAAAAAACACCATCCCAGCTTTCACTTTTCCTTCCCCAACTAGATCTCTCTTATCCATCCAACAAAAATGTCTCTCATCTCACCTCTGCTGCAATTCCCTTTATCCCAATTCAAATCCCTCAAGCTCAGCTCCCCATTCTTTCATGGTTATTCATCAACGTCCCTCTTCCTTGCGAACTCCTCCTCCAAAACCCCCCAACTGTTGCTCACTTTCTTTCCTCCAATTCAAACCATGAAATCCCTTTAGGGCCGAGTTGGTCTTGCAACTCGTCTATTGTAGTCCTGCCGTCGCTGCCACTACTGCTATCTGCTCTGTCAGTGTAGTTGGTAACCAAACCTTCATACAAAGGTAACTGTTAACGCCAAGTTTTGCCGGTGCGTCCAATCACTGAATTCACGCTCTGAATCTTGCACAAGAACAGATCACACACGAAGCTTGACGGCTTGTGCCGCCGAGTGATAGCTCCGATGTGAGAATGAGTACAGGCCGTTACAAGGTTTAACAGGTTTAACATGTTAACTGAAGTCTAACCTTGTATTTATAGCCATTATTGACACCTTAGAGTTCACTTTCGAATCGGATTAGGACTCCTAAACATGGCAATTACCATTGCTTGGCTCCAACACAATGTCCTTAAAAGGTGCAAGTTGGATCAAATCCAAATACTACCTTTGGAATTACCTTATACAAATATGATTAGGACTAGAATCCTTAACTATTTAGAGCCCTTATCACTCCATACTCCATACAAGAGCTAACCCGGCCACTCTATAGGCCCAATCAAACCGAACCCCTGTAAACTGGCCTAGGCTCCAGCCCAAAGAACTCGGATGCCCGACCTCGAACACCATAAACTAGAATAGGGCTCCGGCTTAGAGGGCTCGGATACCCAAACGCCCATAATATCCCTGTTGCCGAACATTGCCCCCCAGTCTCTTGTTATAAAGCATTTATAATTAGAGACTTGAAAGGACACGAAGGGAAATGATGAGGCATCTGGGGAACCCAACAAGTTTTTCCTCCTTTTTTGAAATGGTACATGTTTTCCCAGGACTGGGCCCTAACCGCCATAAATAGCCGCCCTTGGGATTTGTGCAGCATCACTATAAAACCCCCAAACCAACCATCACTGTCACTTTTTCCAAATATCCTTCATTTCAAATTTTCTTTTTTAGAACTTCCGGCCAAGGCGATTTCTAGCGAGCAATCCACCTTTCCAAACTCCATCTTATTCAAGTTTTTCTACTTTAAATCATCACATTTCCAGCTTCTTTTGCTTCAACGGCCAATTCTACCACTGAGCAAACCTCTATCGTTAATAACACCATTATTCCCCACTCAATTGGTGCCACTGACTTGGTACTGGTTGATATACCGGCACCACCGACTGAAACCGCCATACCTTCCATTCCTCCTACTCCGGTCAGTCTCAAAACCAAAATTCGAACCGTTTACTCCTCTGAAACTGATTTCTCCCATATTAACACCAAATCTACCATCACCTCTTCCCAACTCTCCGATATCTGCACCTTATTCAACATCCCAAAAGAGTACAAGTTTCAGGTGCCAGAACCGAACGAAAAAATATTCTTGCATCCCGAAGGCGATTGGGTTTCCATCCCTATTTGGGCCTTCAAGTATGGGGTTCGGTTTCCCCTTCATGAATTCATCTCCTCCTTTCTGTGCTTCGTGGGGATCGGGTTCACACAACTTGTGCTGAACCCGTATATCCACTTGATCAGCTTTATTGCTTTGTGCCAAGAGGTCGAGATCACTCCTGGACTTGACTTCTTTTTTGTTCTATTCATCGTCGGCAGGTCGAAAGAACCTGGCCTTCGGCACTTAAATCGCCAACCCGGTTGAGCTACTTTCATGAAGACCCCTTCCAGCAACAAGGGGTCACACCCGCGGTGGATCTTCATGAGGGGAATCGACCTCAAGCTTCTGCCAAATTGAGCCACTCCTGATGATCCCATAGCCAAAGTGTCCAAGTTCCCAAAGGATCGTCAGGAAGCCTTTAAGAAGTTTTATAAGAAGTTACAGAAGACCGAATGGGGCTTGAACGTCTTATCAAACGAAGCTCAGATATATAAACACGGCTGTGAGTTCTAACATCCGAACCCTACTTCTGTTTATCTTCTACTGACTTCTCGAATAGTTCTTCTAACTTGTTTACTTTGTTGCAGTGACAATTTTCAAGCCTGAGGGAGTTGATGCCTCCTTGACGCCTCTGCCTGATACAACCGAGCCCATCCACCCCCCGGCCACCGATGATTCTCCTAACAAAGAGACCATCCCGATTGCAGAGCTCTCAATTGGTTCTACATCGGATCCAGCCCCTCCGAACACCACCACCGCCGAACCCGATAATAAAATATCTTAAAGATGAACCGATCGAAGAATATGACCTTACTGAAGAAGAATAAGAAGAAGCCTTCCGCCAAGGGCCCCTCCAAGCCATCTTCTTCGGTCATTCCAAAACCAACCCCTCCTCCACCTCCACCGGTTGTTGTCCTTGAGGATTCGAAGGAAACCGAAGAGGTTCCTCTTGAACCTCGTTCCAAGATGCCTCGCATAACAGAGGATTCGGATCAACAGATTATGGAGGCCGATCTGATACTGACTTCAACCCCCATTTCCAAACCAGCCACAGACACCAACTCCTCCCAAGGAACGCCTACCACCTTCTGGCCAAGGATCCCCTCAGAGGTGTTCCTCTTCAATCAGCTCGAACACTTCAAATTAATTACGTGCAGACAACGAGCGATTCAGGGGATTTTCACCCAAAGAATATCTAGTGGCCTACATCAAGGCCCAGTGTCACATAAATTCAAAAACCTACAACCTTTCCCTTTATCGAGCCTTTGTTCTTCCTAGCTGATGTATTCTTTTACTTTATTACAGGACAATGTTATCCTCGCTTGAGCCGTTCCGCCTCTGGCCTATGCCACTAAAAAGGAGGCTCAAATGAAGACCGATGTGGAATTGCTCAGAGATGAGGTTTAGGGTTTGAGGTCAGATCTGAAGAATGAGAAAGATCTTCATGCTGATAGTTGCAATAAGGTGACCCAGGTTGAATGTCAGACCGAATAACTTAAGGAGCAGTATTCTCTACTTCAGCAGGAGTTTGTTGGTCTTGATAATCATGCTAAGAAACTCATAACCGAGAAGGAGCTTCTGTCAGAAGGAAACAAGGATAGGGAGAAGGCCATTCATACCCTTGAGGATAAGATCTCTGAAATGCATAAACAAATGAAGTCTTTGATTAGGGAGAATAACACTCTGGGGCAAAAATGTGTCGTTTTAAGCAGCTGGCCATCCAGGAGTTGAAGAATCGCCTGCCCTTACCGATAAGATTATGACCCAGTTTGCTGAAGGTTAGGAGGCTTATTAGGAGAAGGCTCAGGCGAAGCTGATTGCTACTGGGCTCGATGCTGCTGTCCTCGACTCCTCTGACGAAGAGTTCGAAGCTGAGGATGAGGGTCCCAAAGAATAGCTTCTTTTAGTTTTTTTTTGTGTAATTTTTGTAATCTTTTTTTAGTCCTTTGTTTGTAACTTTCTCTATCAGTTACACTCATAACTTTTTCCGATCAGTTATGTTGTTTCTAACTTTCTGATCGGTTTTGTTCGAAGCTTATCTGATCGGATTTGTAAAAACTTATGGATATAAATGAAGTACAAAATTTTCCTGAAGAGAAATTCTCCTTTATTTCATTGATAAATAGAATAATTTACATAAGTAAAGGAAAGAACAACATAACTTTTATTGGTAATATTTTCTAAGTCTTCCAGCATTCCATGTATTCTTTACTTCCGAACCATCCATTGCTCGAAGCCGGTAGGTACCTGGCTTCGGCAATTTTATTACTTTATAAGGCCCCTCCTAGTTCGGCATTAACTTACCAGTGTTCTAAGGGGTCGATGCTTCTGATTCTCGAAGCACCAAGTCTCCAACCTCGAACCTCCTTTGCTTCACCTCCTATTATAATGTCGGGCAGTTCATTTTCTGGTAAATAGCTAACCTTATCAGAGTTAAATCCCAAACTTCTTCCAAGAGATCCAAATTTAGTTGTAGGCCATCATCATTGTATAACTCTTTATACTGACTGACCCAAAGTGTAGGAGATCCAATCTCAACAGGTATGAGTGCATCGATCCCATAGGTCAATCTGAACGGTGAATCCCCAGTTGTCGTTCTCGGGGTAGTCTAGTAATCCCACAAAATACTGAGTAACTCTTCAGGCCATCAACTGTTTAATTAATCCAACCTCCTCTTAATACCGTTAAGTAGAGTTCGATTGGTGACTTCTACTTGTCCATTTGACTGAGGGTGAGCAACCGAAGTCTTTCTATGTTGAATCCCCAACTCCTTCAAAAAGCTTCAAACTTTGATCCCACGAATTGTCTGCCATTATCTAAAACCAAAGCCATCGGGATGCCGAACCGATAAATAATGCTTTCTTTAAAAAATTTGAGGCATTCCTGTTTGGTGATCTTTTGTTAAGGTTTGTCTTCGACCCACTTGGTCATGTAGTCGATGGATTTGATCACAAAACTAACTTGTCTCTTGGCTTTCCGCAGAGGCCCCAAGATGTTGATTCCCCATATAACAAATGGAATCGGGGATAAGACTAAATATAGCTCTTTGGGAGGCTGATGAGGGATGAAACTGTTTAGCTGACACTTAGCACATTTTTTGACAAAATTTTTGGCTTCCTGAAAGATGGTTGGCCAATTGTATCCTTGTCTCAAAATTTTGTGTGCCAATGACTTATCCCCCATATGATCTCCACAAATCCGTTTATGCACTTCCCGAAGTGTGTAATCTGCTTCCGAAGGTGTCAAACACTTGAGTGATGGAGAACTAAAAGCTCTTCGGTATAGATCCCCATTAATAAGGACGAAGTTTGAGCTCCTGTGCTTGATCTTTATTACATAGATGCGATCGGAAGGTAGAACTCCATCAGCCAGATAAGAAATGTACGGGGTGAGCCAGCAGTCCAATCGATCCAAAGCTAAAACATCCACCTTCGGAATGCTGGGTTGTTCCAACACCTCTAGATACACTGAACCATTGAAAGAACTTGCTTCAGTCGTTTCTAATCGGGCCAAAGCATCTGCTACCGTGTTATCTGACCGATCGATTTTTTGGAAACTGTGTGAGCTGAAGTACATGAGTTTTTCTTTTACTTAGGCTAGGTACTTCGTCATCTTTTCCCTCTGAGCTTCATATTCCCCTGATATCTGTTTGACGACCAGTTAGGAATCACTGTAGATAACTAACTTCTGAACCTCCAAGCTTCGGGCCAACTGAAGTCGAACTAGAATGGCTTCGTATTCTGCTTTGTTATTCGTGGATTTGAACTGAAACCGAATGGATTGTTGGACCTTGAACCCTTCGGGACTTGTCAGAATAATCCCTGCTCTGCTGATGTCCGAAGTTGATGATCCATCCACATAGAGAGTCCACGAAGTTTGTACCTTTTTCGTTTTAGTAACCGAACCCACATCTGATTCTGTAAATGAGAACTCTACAACAAAATCTGCCAATGCTTGTCCTTTGATTACTGTTCAGGGGTGGTATTCCAAGGCGAACTGAGTTAATTCCATTACCCATACAACACGCCGAATCGAGACCTCTGGCCTATGCAGCACCTTCTTCAATGGTTGATCAATATATACCACCACCAACTGACCCTGGAAATAGTGTCAAAGATTTCTGCTTGCGATGCTTAAGGCGTAGGCGAACTTTTCCAGGTTTGGGTATCTTGTCTCTGCATCTCGAAGGATGTGGCTGACATAATATATCGGGAACTATTTTCCCCCTTGTCCCGTAGCAATGTTGTGCCCACTGTCATCGAGTTTGCATCCAAATATAAGTATAGAGGTTCCGAAGGGATAGACTTCATTAATAATGGTGCCGATGACAAATACTATTTGATCCTTTGGAACACATCTTCACACTCTGAGGTCCACTGGAAACTTTTCTCGTTCTTCGGCCCTTGTAAAGTGTCAAAAAATGGTAGACATCTTTCGGCTGATCTTTACACAAATCTCTGAAGGGCAGCTATTCGATCCATTAACCTCTGTACTTCTTTATATGTCTTCAGGGATTTTATATCTAAGATCGCCTGAATTTTCTCTGGATTTGCCTCAATGCCCCTTTTACTAATCAGATACCCCAGAAACTTTTTGGACCCTAATTCGATGGTACACTTAGTCAGGTTCAATCGTAGCTTATGTTTTCTGACTGTCTCAAAGAATATTTCTAGGTCCTCTAGATGATCCCGGATTGACATGCTTTTCGCAATCATGTCGTCCACATAAACTTCCATGCTTCGGCCTAGCTGCCTTGTGAATATGTAGTTCATCATTCGCTGATATGTTGCCTCGGCATTTAACAACCCAAAGGTCATTTTCCGATAAACATAAATTTCTCGATGTGTGATGAAACTAGTCTTCAAAATATCCTCCTTATTCATCAAAATCTGATGGTATCCCGAAAAGGCATCCATAAAGCTTAACATGCTATACCCCAAAGTGGCATCAATCAACTGGTCTATATTAGGCAAAGTGTAGAAATCTTTCGGGCAGGCTTTGTTTAAGTCTATGTAATCGATGCACAGCCTCCATTTTCCGTTTTGTTTCTGTACCAATACCATGTTTGACAACCACTCGGGGTAATCAATCTCGAAGATGAATTCTACTTCCAGGAGTTTGTTTATCTCTTCGTCTATGATCCTTTGCCTTTCTGGAGCAAATATCCTTCTTTTTTGAATAATCGGTTTTCTCTTAGGGTCCATATGCAGCTTGTGTACTGCTACCGATTCATCCACCCTGGCATGTAACTGGGTTCCCATGCGAAGATATCGGCGTAGACCCGAAACAGATCTATCAGCCTAGTCCGGAATGGTTCTGTCAACCTTGATCAATTTCTCAGCATTCCCTGAGATCAATTCTACATTCGTTGTCTCCTCGACAAGCAAGACAAGTGGTTCTGTGCTTCTTTCAATGAACGACTCTAACTCGATGGCCATTGTTTGCTTCTGCTTACTGACCCAAACCCCCGAAGAGATCAAAGTATTCCGATAACACCTTCGAGCAATGTCAAAATCACCTTTTACCTCCCCGATCCTGTTATGTGTCAGAAACTTGATTTTGAAATGAGGTGTGGACATTACTGCTTGCAAGGCTGCTAGGGTCGGCCTTCCCAAAGTTGCATTGTATGCCAAATCCATCTAGAACATGAAAAACCTGACCATTACCTCTACCTGTTGGGGAGTTGTGCCGAACCTGACAGGCAACTCAATGGTTCCCGACACATGAACCGGATCTCCACTGAACCCGTACAAAGGGCCTTCTCTACCCAAATCCATCTTTTTACCCTCTAAGTCCATCCTCTGATAGGCCCACACAGTATGTCGACCGAGGACCCGTTGTCAATCATCATCATTCTCATGTCCACTAGTCTGACTTGAGCCATTATCACCAATGCCCCGTCATATGGTTCTATGGGATAATCTTCGTCCAAAAAAGAGATGACCATCCCTGGGAAGGCTCGATCCTTCCTTGGTAAGGAACCTGCAACTGATAATACTGCCTCGAGGTGCCCGCTTCTTTTCTTTCCAGTTACACGCCCTACAGAACAGCCTAAACTCACGTCAATCACGCCTCGGGCTGGCTGGTTCTGTTTTGGATGTGTATCCTGAATCGGCCTTTTGTTTTCCTCCATTGGTGTCTCAGCATTCTTCCGACCTACTACATACTGGACTAGCTGGCTGTTCTGAACATTTTTCTCTATCAGGTCCTTTAGGCCATAACACATCTCCGTTGTATGCCTAGGACTCTGATGATATTCACAAAATTTATCCCTTCCCCTATTCCCAGGTTTTGGATTCGTTGAACAAGGCTCGAAGAACTATTTTCTCTGAATATCCTCTAATATTTTAGCCCGATCTGTATTGAGGGGTGTATAAAATTTATTGAGTTTTCTGCTTGGGAAGGGTGGTCGGCCACTGCCCTATCCTCCACTATTATAGTTCTTCTTTCCAGAATTCTCCGTCCTCCCCTGGTTATTATCCTAATGCTGATAGCTCTGTTTATCCCGATCCTTGGATTTTTTATATGACTAAGAGTGAGGCATAAAGTTTCCCATAGCCTCCTCTATGGAGATGAACCCTTCAGTCCGATGGAAAGATTCAATTAAATTAGTAGGAGGATTGATTAACAGATCTTTCATCAGTTTCTTCGACTTCCCTATGTCCAGACCTGTTGTGAAAAATCCCTGGGCTTGAGGAGAATTTAGCTCTGTCATCGATCCCACTGCTTCCCTGAACCTCCTAACGTACTGACCGAGGCTTTCATCCGAGCGTTGCCTCACCTACATGAGAGAAGCAGTGATCTTTCCCCTTTATTTGTTGCTACCGAATCGAGCATGGAATTTCTCCTAAAGATCATTCCATGACCTGATAGATCCTGAGGCCAGGGTCCCCATCCATTCTCAAGCACTCTTTTTCAAGGTTGTCTCAAACATGTGACATTTGGCCGCATCTGATTGCCCATAATAAGTCATCAATCAGTCATAGCCATCAGAATGATCATAAGGATCCCTCAACCCATCATATGTCTCCATCGGGGGCATCTTCATCTTTGGGTCGGCTGTGACCTGATTGATTTTTGGTGAAAAATGTGAACTTAGACAACTCGAGGGTGTTCCCAACTGGTTCTTTGCTGCCATAAACTTTTCTAACTCGGCGATCCTCCGGGCGAGGGGGTCAGACTCCTCTTTACGAGGGGACGACTTAGGTCTATCTCTCTTATATTCAAGAGACACGGTCCTCCTCCTCTGTCCCGATCTTCCTTGATATTCAGCCATTTTTTCCAAGGAATGACTCTTCCTTCGGCTTCTACCTTCTCGAGAGCGACTCATAGGCCTGCTCTTGTCTCTTCCAACCTTCTCCTAACGAGGCGTCCGGGATCGGCTCCGATGTATGTTCCTTATTGAAGAAGTCTCCTGCTCTTCGGCCATTCTGGCCATCTGTTCTTCCAGCTCTTCCTGCTGAAGGCGTAAGGCCATCATGGCATCCTGGTTTTGCTGCATCTTTTTTTGCAGGATGAATTGACGATGGTCTCGGCTATCTTCAGCATTATCTTTCCCTCGCCTTTCGTATGCCCGAGACTGGTTGTCGTCAGCATGACTGAGGGGGATGGGAGTGTCCTGACTTGACAAAAACAGTTGTCATCGCGTTGACTGGGCATGTTCCGAATCTCCTTCATGGTTCTTTGGTCTCAGCCTATCTTTGACCGACCCTCTCACCTGGGTGGTCTGGTAAGTTTTCGCCTTTCCCTGGTTAGAAACATTGCTATCCTTGCTCACCATGGCTTTCAACCGAAAAAGTGTAGGGTGATTGCAAAAAGCACTAAAAAAGCCCTCCTTCTAGCGCTAATGTTAACGTCAAGTTTCGTCAGCGCGTCCAATCACTGAATTCACGCGCTGAGTCCTGCACAATAACATATCACACACGAAGCTTAATGGCTTGTGCCGCCGGGTGATAGCTCCGGTGTGAGAATGAGTACAGGTCGTTACAAGGTTTAACAATGGAGGCTTTAGTATTTAGTGCTCAAAAGGATATTACTAGTTAACTGAAGTCTAGCCTTGTATTTATAGCCGTTCTCGACACCTTAGAGTTCACTTCTGAATCGGATTAGGACTCTTAAACGTGGCAATTACCATTGCTTGGGTCTAACACAATCTCTTTAAAAGGTGCAAGTTTGATCCAATCCAAATACTACCTTTGGAGTTACCTTATACAAATATGATTAGAACTAGAATCCTTAACCATTTAGAGCCCTTATCATTCTAGACTCCATACAAGGTCTAACCCGCTGTATAGACCCAATCCAACCAAACCCCTATAAACTAGCTTGGGCTCCAGCTCAAAGAACTCGAATGCTCGACCCCGAATACCATAAACTAGAACAGGGCTCCACCCTAGAGGGCTCGGATACCCGAACCCGAACGCCCCCAATATCGCTGTTCGATTTGGCCCAATGAGCTTAGCATCCCCTTCTCGCCCCAGGCCTTCAGCCCACATGAAGGTCAGTAAAACACTCCCGAATAGTACCAAATTTAGTTTTATTGGGTTACCAATTAATTATAAAAAATTTAAGAATAATTTTCAAGTGTTATCTGGATTTGTTTTCTTCAACATATGAAACCATGAGCAGTTTTATTGGGTTCTGCAATTGTCGTCGTTGGTGCATTTTTTTTTCATAGTGCAGTTGGTAGCCAAACCTTCATACAAAGGTAACCAATTCAGTTTTATTGGGTTACCAATTAATTATAAAAAAAGTTAAAAACAATTTCCAAGTGTTACCTAAATTTATTTTCTACAACATGTGTAGCCATAAACAGTTTTATTGGGTTCTACAATGGTCGTCGTCGGTACATTTCTTTTTTATAGTGCAATTGGTAGCCAAACCTTCATACAAAGGTAACCAATTCAGTTTTATTGGGTTACCAATTAATTATAAAAAATTTAAGAACAATTTTCAAGTATTACCTGAATTTACTTTCTTCAATATGTGCAACCTTGAACAGTTTTATGGGTTATGCAATGATCGCAGTCGGTACATTTTTTATTAATATTAGCCAAACCCTTTATACAAATGTAACCAATTCAGTTTTATTGGGTTACCAATTGGCAGAAGGCAGCGACGGAGAAGATAAAGAGACGGGTGGTAGTGTGGTAGTGAGATTGGAGGTAAAAATAAGAGGAGATGAATGGGAAACAAAGAAAAAAATGAAAGAGAATAAGAATAGTATGAGTAGAATGAAGAGAGAGAAAGTGAAGGATTACTTTCTCTCTCTAAAGAGATTGTCCACTGAAATTGCCATTGTCATTGTTGTTGATGCTCTGTAAATTATAGAGAGAGAAACAGAGGTAGAAGAGAATGATAAAGAATTAGTAGCAGTAGGTGATTATGTTATGTGATTTCTTTCAGTCAATTATAGTGGAAGGACAAAAAAAAGTTTAAAATATCGTTATTGTGTTGCACTTTTTTTGTAATTATTTTGTGGATGCACTAATATTGTAATTACTTTCTAATTACTGTATAGTAGTGTAAAGAAATCTTTTCATTATAATGAGACATTTAATGGAAGAATATATTAGTTAAAGCCCAATAATTGAATAATAAAGGAGAAAACATGGAGGTCAGAGCTATAAATATCACTACAAGAAAAAGGCCTAACAGCAACCAATACTATCAGTGACCGCATGTCCGGTCACGGATAATACTAATAGCGACCGACATCTATGATCGTAATTTAATCTAGTCGCTATTTAATATCAGCGACCGCATGCAGTCGCTGAAATGAATTTCCCTTCCAAAAATTGGTGCGAAAAGTTGGCGCGTTTATTTTTTGCGACCAATATATATCAGCGACCGCACAGCGGTCGCTGAATCGTCCACATCATTAAAAATTAGCGACCGCATGCGGTCACTGATCGTCTAAAACTAGGCATTCGTTCATTCAGCAGACGAGATAAGAAAACAAGGGAGAACAGAATAGGGAGAAGAGGGAGAAGGGGGAGAAGAGAAGAGGAAGGGAGAAATTGACCGTCACCGCTCGCTACCACTGTCCACTACCATTGTCTCCGCCACAGGTAACCCTGATTCTCTTTATTTCTGAATTGGATATAGATTGGGTGTTATTCTATTGATGGAACCTTTTCCCCACTGCATTATTCTTCGAGTTTGGGTATTCTACCTTATTGGTAGTATGTAATTTATTTCATATACATGCCACATTAACATAATTTGGAGAAGTCATGTTCTCATCATTGTTTACAAACAAAAATATCCTTATTCTCCATTTGCAGTAGTGTTTTATGCATCTTCAGTTTTTTTTTCATAACTTTTGGTTCAATGCCTTATTTTCTTATGAATTTGCAGATAGTTTTAAGACTTTTGCATATTAGACGGAAGCAAAGTGTATATCAAACAGTGCATTTGGCAACGTTACCTTATTCGATTAGTTTATATTCTCTTTCTAACAGTAACAAATTTAGATAAGGGTGCTTGGATACGACTAGTAATGCTGTCAAAAGTTAATATAGTGTGATATTGAATAAAAGAATGTTAATTACTTGGGGTTAATTTCAACACTAAAGATAGTAGTGAAAGTAGTATGCACGCAAGCCAATCATGTTTGATGATAAAGCATATACTTTGTAAACAATCTTATTCATTTATTAATAAAAAGTATTTATTTATTAAAGGCTTTTAATTATCTACACGATGCTGTTTTATAATATGTGATAAACCCATAGTTTTAAGCAATGCTTTTAGAATAATGATGATGATCATTATAATGAGATCTAAATTCTTAGAAAGATTAAAACTAAAATAGTTCCCAATCGTTGGATTACTAAATTGGGGATTAGTGAATTCGGATAGATTGGTACATACGTTGCTTGCTCATTGGATGAGGATGATTGATCTCATGATCATTTGTGTGGAGACACTAAAACAAGTATGTAGGTGCTTATTAGAGAATAAGTTCACTGAACGTGACTCGCTAAGGAATACCTAATGGAGTTTTACTTGCATGTCAATAGGAATTCCTGTAGTGATAGTAGTACAAGTGATCCTTGGACTTGAGATCATCATAGTATCTTGTGTATGATGAGTTATACTTTAACTTATTCCTTAAGACCCTTAGGGTATATCAAAGGATATGCTTGGGTATAATAAGTTATACATGGAGATAATATTTGATCAATAAAGAATCTACCACTTCTAGTAAAAGAAGAGAAATGTCCTATGTGATTCGATAAATGACAACCCAGTGGTCCTTGGTCAAGGCAGAATGAAATTAGAAAGGAGTTTCTAATTTGCATTATTTGAAGTTGTGCATTTAAGGGTCGAAATACATATAATTAAATAAAATAAGACTTGACAGAAATTCTATGTCTTATATTTAATTGGGACATTGTATGGTGGAAGGATTGAATTGTACGGTAACTATTTACTCAAAGGTTCTTTTATGATTAATGTTGAAATCTATATTATCTGGAAAGTCGTTGATCGCTAGGGAGGCTTATCCCTATTGTAGAATAAATATTATTTATTTAAATAAATTATTAGTTTAATTTATTTATTTAAATAAGATTAGAATTGTTCTAATTGATTTATTCACAACCGGTTTAATATAGAGAACCTAAAGTGTCACACCATAAAAGGAAGAATAATTATTTAAGAAGTTAATGGCATAATCGTAATAATAAGTTAAGTATATTTAATTTAATCTATGGTGATAGAATAAATTAAATAGCTTAATATTTATTATTTAATATTTTAGAAATATTAAATATAAATTAATAAGAGGAGTCTTATTATTATTATTATTACTATTATTATTATTTAATTCCTAAAGGAGTTTGAGAATTAATTAATAAAAGTACTCTCAAATATCCTAATAGGATTAGGAGGCAAATTAATTAAAAGAGTTTAATTAATTATCCCTAATAAGATTAGGGAGCTTAATTAATTAAAAGGTTAATTAATTATTCCTAATAAGATTAGGAGCCTAATTAATTAAAAGAGTTTAATTAATTAAAATAAAACCCAATTCCTTAATTGTTAAGGATGGGTTGCCTACATCTATAATAAGAGGAGTCTTATTATGGGTGAAGGTGTTGTTGACTTTTACAACATACGTAATTCTAATAGTTGGGAGAGTACGTCTTTTCTATAGAGATAGAAAACTAGGGTTTTGCCAAATACCCATCTTCTTGAATCCTTCTTCTTCCTTGGTGGATCACCTCTAGAGGCCAAACACTTGGGTGGCTAACGTTGATCAAAGGAAGGAACCAAACCCGGTGGATTCAAGTTGAACGCAAAAAGGATTGGAGGTGAACTTGTACCTGAGGAAGCTCGGATCTTCAAGGGTATGATTCTTGTTCTTTCTTTTTCGTTTAATTAATAATTGCGCATAAAGGGTGATCCGGGTTTATGGTTTGTAAAATTTTAAAACTCTGATTTTTACACGTTTCCGCTAATTTTTGCAATTTGATTGCGATCATGAATATTACAAATCTAACAGTGGCATCAGAGCCAAACCTTTATGCGAATTATTAATTGTTCAGATTTAATATGTATATTGATATGTGTTTAGAACAATTTAATTGGGCATAATTTTGTTGTATAAAATTTAAAAAATAAAAAAAACGCGAAACTGTTTTGCGCTGTCCTTTTCCGCGTGAATAACTTTTTATATTGGTGACTCACGTTACTTTGATAATATATGTATGTATTGTTGCCAGCAAGCTTAAGTTATAATTGCATGGTTTGTGTATATATATAATTCATGCAATCTTTTATCCTGTGTTTCATGAATTCATATTACGAATTCATATTATATATATATACTAGCTGGGTCCCGTGCCTTCGGCACTGTATGGACAATATGATTTATCTAAAATTTTGAATGACCAAAATAATTTATTGAGTGAGCGGAAAATTTAAAGTCATTTGTATTTTATTAAATTATTATTAGATTATTAGATAGATAGATGTATTTTATTAGATAGATGTATGAACGGTGGGATTTATCTCAAATTTTGGACGGCCCGGATGATTTATTGAGTGAGCGGGAAATTCAAAATCATTTGTATTTTATTAGATATATATATATATATATATATATAATATTTCTAATAATTTTATTATTAAAATAAAAGTTTATTTTAATCTTAAAATAAAAAAGTTTATTTTAATATTAAAATATAAAGTTTATTTTAATTTTAAAATTAGATTTCATGCTAACTAATTAGAGTTGGAATTGGATTCCATGATAACTAATTGGGGTTGAAATTGGATTTCATATTTCCTTAAATAAAGGAGTTTATTTAGATATGAAATAAGATTTCATATTATTCAAAATAAATGAGTTTATTTATGAATAGGAAAGTGAATCCATGTTTTCTCAAATAAAGGAGTTTATTTAGATATGAAATAAGATTTCATATTATTCAAAATAAAGGAGTTTATTTGTGAATAGGAAAGAGAATCCGTGTTTCCTTAAATAAATGAGTTTATTTAGATATGAAATAAGATTTCATATTATTCAAATAAAAGGAGTTTATTTGTGAATAGGAAAGATAATCCGTGGTTCCTTTTATAAAAGTTTTTTTACATGGAATTGGATTCCATAATTAATTAAAATAAAGGAGTTTATTTTGATTAAAGATTTTGATTAAAATAAAATAGTTTATTTTATTCAAAATTGGATAAATTAAAATAAAATAGTTTTATTTTGATTTAAATTTGGATTAAAATAAAGGAGTTTATTTTGATTCAAAATTAGATTTTATACTAACTAAATTTGCCCATTAAATGATATCAATATATATATTAAATATTTATTATTCATGAGATGAATGTTATTTATTGATGCATATGGTGATGTGTATGATAATAAATGGGATTGATTATGGACTATTGACCAATGTGATTGGATTTTATTTTAGTTGGATGCATGAATGTATGAGTTTTATTAATGGGGTCTGCGTACCTCGTCTTCTCTAATTTTTCTTAATGTAAATCCTATCTTCCTCCTATGTACTTCCCCTTGACTGCTGATCAAGGTTTTTATTTATTTTAAAATAGTTATGTAATAGGAATAGTTAGAATTAATTTTTGAAGAATTAGAGATCAAGGAACAAGGAGCGCTTGAAGACCCGTTTGTAATGGAGACCGAGTTTAAATGTAATAGTTATATTTAAATTTAATTCTTGCACCCCTAAGTTTGACCTTTTGGTTCACTTGATGGCTCTAGTGAACCAAACTAGAATAAAAGTCCATAATCAATCCAGGTAGAATATAGTATTCTATATGTGCATGCTTATATTATATATTATGCAAACATGCTTCGCATGTTAATTAATATGACGCGTATTTTATATATATATGTGCATGCGCGCTAAACAAGATGAGACAAATTAATAAAAGCAAACCCCTCAAATATTTTATATTAAGTTGTAACGTTCAAAGATATTTGGAATATCGAACGTCGCCTTCTAGCATGATAGAAACAATAGAGTATTGAATATTTAATATGAGTTTGTTGTGCACGCACAAGGCGAGTATTAAATATTTAAAATGTTGTTTTTATTACATATGATGTTTATAAGGAATTGAACATTACTGCTTTGTTGTGCACACACAAGGGCTGTAGTTTTCTCTTCACTTATATGGAAATGTTGGGTCTGACTTAACTTAAATCATTTTAGTTCGGATGTGCACACACTTGACCATTATGATTTAAGAGGCAAAATACAATGAGTTACATAGTTGATGTAATTGACAAGAGTTGTCTACCTATTTATTTATATATAGTTTGTTGTGCACACACAAGGCTATATACATTTGAAATGGGATCCTTATTCTCACTAGCATATCCTTAATTAGATATTGCCGAACTATATAGTGAGGGTAATATAGTTTGAAGAAAATAGTGGGAGATACCAATTTAAAACAAGACCTAAATTATTTTGGTAATTTATAAACGAATGTATGTTAAAATGTTGTTAATTACAAATTCATTTACAGAATTTTACAATGTCTAAATTACTATCACTGCATAGCATATTAGATGCTTATTTAACCGGACCAAATTAAATGGATTGGTTAAGGAAATTGAGAATAGTTCTCATGGCTGAAAAGCTATCTTATGTCCTTAATACGCCTATCCCTATAGATAAAGGTGTTTAGGGCATATGTTATATAATCCTACTTAGCAAAAGGTGTTTGTTACGAAACATGCTGCCTTCTAAGATAAAGGTGTTTATCATTGAAAGTGCTAGTGGGAGGATAATACATCTTAAAAAATTCAAGAACCACAAAACAGTACAAGTCAAATAAGAGGAACCTATAGATAGACCTATTGTACCACAACCGAATCGTAAATCTGGAATAGTACCGAAGATACCTAGGAGGTATGGATTCATCATGGATGATGGTGATGAGGTACGTATCATAGAAGATGATGATCCAGTTACATACGATGAGGTAAGAGTTGTAGACACTCAGAGAAATGGATTGAAGCAATCTTCTCAAAAATGGAACATTCATTTTGATATGATAATCAAAAGAGTTTGATTTTATCAAAAACAAGAATGAACCTAGTGTGTACAAAAGGGTCAGTGGGAGCGTCGTGACATTCCTAGTATTATATGTTGATATATTACGGATAAGGAATGACATACCAATGCTACAATCAGTAAAGATAAAGTTGTCTAAACATTCCTCCATGAATGTTTTGGGAAGAGTATCTTAAATTGGGGATGCAAATCTATATAGATAGATTTAAAAGGATGCTCGGCTTAACCCAAGGAACATATATTCATTTGATGCTAAAGTCGTTTAGCATGACAAACTCCAAGAGTTGTCTCATGTTGATGAGCTATGGAGTGTATCTCTCTTAATAGTCCCCAAAGACTGCAAAAGAGAGATCACATGAGTAACTATCATGTATGTAATGAAATATACGAGACCTGATATTGATCAGTCATATTCTGGAGAAGTTCAATGTGAGTCAGTGAAAAACATCTTAAAGTACTTAACCAGCACTAAGGATGTGATATAATTCATGGCGGGTCTGAATTAAAACTAGAGGGCTTAACAGACTCAAGTTTTTTCAGACAGACCAAGACGACAGAAAATCCACTTTAAGGTAAAGGGTTACCTTGAACGGTGGTGCAGTGAATTGGAAAGGTTCCAAACAACAAAGAGTTGTTGGTTTAGTGATAAAGACAAAGTATATAGCTATAAATGAAGCTACAAGTTGATTGTTTGGATGAAAAGTTCATTACAGAACTAGGAATAGTTCCTAAGTCTCATCTTAGATCTAAACATATGTTGTGGCACTTTCATTTGATTAAGTGAATCATTGAAAGATGGGAAATCACTAAAGAGATAGTGGACTCTCAAGAACAACATTACATATCCATTTACTGAAGCTTATCCAACAGCAGGATAATCGTCACTTAGAGAAGAAGAGTATGAGATACCATGACGATTGACTTTAGTGCAAGTGGGAGATTGAAAGTAGTATGCACGCAAGCCAATCATGTTTGATGATAAAGCATATACTTTGTAAACAATCTTATTCATTTATTAATAAAAAGTATTTATTTATTAAAGGCTTTTAATTATCTACACGATGCTGTTTTATAATATGTGATAAACCCATAGTTTTAAGCAATACTTTTAGAATAATGATGATGATCATTATAATGAGATCTAAATTCTTAGAAAGCTTAAAACTAAAATAGTTCCCAATCATTGGATTACTAAATTGGAGATTAGTGAATCCGGATAGATTGGTACATACGTTGCTTGCTCATTGGATGAGGATGATTGATCTCGTGATCATTTGTGTAGAGACACTAAAGCAAGTATGTAGGTGCTTATTAGAGAATAAGTTCACTGAACGTAACTCGCTAAAGAATACCTAATGGAGTTTTACTTGCATGTCAATAGGAATTCCTGTAGTGATAGTAGTACAAGTGATCCTTGGACTTGAGATCATCATAGTATCTTGTGTATGATGAGTTATACTTTGACTTATTCCTTAAGACCCTTAGGGTATATCAAAGGATATGCTTGGGTATAATAAGTTATACATGGAGATAATGTATGATCAATAAAGAATCTACCACTTCTAGTAAAAGAAGAGAAATGTCCTATGTGATTCGATAAATGACAACCCAGTAGTCCTTGGCCAAGGCAGAATGAAATTAGAAAGGAGTTTCTAATTTGCATTATTTGGAGTTGTGCATTTAAGGGTCGAAATACATATAATTAAATAAAATAAGACTTGACAGAAATTTCATGTCTTATATTTAATTGGGACATTGTATGGTGGAAGGATTGAATTGTACAGTAACTATTTACTCAAAGGTTCTTTTATGATTAATGTTGAAATCTATATTATCTGGAAAGTCGTTGATCGCTAGGGAGGCTTATCCCTATTGTAGAATAAATATTATTTATTTAAATAAATTATTAGTTTAATTTATTTATTTAAATAAGATTAGAATTGTTCTAATTGATTTATTCACAACCGGTTTAATATAGAGAACCTAAAGGGTCACACCATAAAAGGAAGAATAATTATTTAAGAAGTTAATGGCATAATCGTAATAATAAGTTAAGTATATTTAATTTAATCTATGGTGATAGAATAAATTAAATAGCTTAATATTTATTATTTAATATTTTAGAAATATTAAATATAAATTAATAAGAGGAGTCTTATTATTATTATTACTATTATTATTATTTAATTCTTAAAAGAGTTTGGGAATTAATTAATAAAAGTACTCTCAAATATCCTTATAGGATTAGGAGGCAAATTAATTAAAAGAGTTTAATTAATTATCCCTAATAAGATTAGGGAGCTTAATTAATTAAAAGATTAATTAATTATTCCTAATAAGATTAGGAGCCTAATTAATTAAAAGAGTTTAATTAATTAAAATAAAACCTAATTCCTTAATTGTTAAGGATGGGTTGCCTACATCTATAAATAAGAGGAGTCTTATTATGGGTGAAGGTGTTGTTGACTTTTACAACATACGTAATTCCAATAGTTGGGAGAATACGTCTTTTCTATAGAGATAGAAAACTAGGGTTTTGCCAAATACTCATCTTCTTGAATCCTTCTTCTTCCTTGGTGGATCACCTCTAGAGGAAAAACACTTGGGTGGCTAACGTTGATCAAAGGAAGGAACCAAACCCGGTGGATTCAAGTTGAACGCGAAAAGGATTGGAGGTGAACTTGTACCTGAGGAAGCTCAGATCTTCAAGGGTATGATTCTTGTTCTTTCTTTTTCGTTTAATTAATAATTGCGCATAAAGGGTGATCCGGGTTTATGGTTTGTAAAATTTTAAAACTCTGATTTTTACACGTTTCCGCTAATTTTTGCAATTTGATTGCGATCATGAATATTACAAACCTAACAAGTAGTGGGTTTCCTTAAAGTAAAAAATATTAATGTTGAGGTACTCAATTTAAACCTATATTAATATTAAAGAGTCCGACATAGATACTCAGTTTATAGGTTTAAATTCGAAATACGAAAAGTATATGGGGTAGTGGGTACACAATCATTGTTGGTGATTCGAAGTGTCCAACTGGCAGGTGAAGAATCCTACTCAGACTTGATATGCACACCCATGTCCACTCATGTGTACACAAGTACTTCACCCTCAAGCGATGAGTGAGAGTAACAAGAAAAAAACCAACATTTCTTATGTACATTCTCATGTTTAAATGAGTTAAGTTTTAAATACACACTCACATTTAAATGGTTGTACACAACCTTGTAATATTTTATTGATTCATTTTAAAGTGATGCTTTCTTTTGTCTCTGCTGATTGGAGTGAAGGGTCTTAAAATGTGTTGGAGATCTGCATTAAGTTATTGAATTTTATAATTGTTTTTTGTCTCTTGACTGTGATTTGTTCTGTTATTATTCTTGAAATAATATGTTTGATAAGTATTGAGGATGTTGATGTTTAAATCATATCTACTTGGTTTTTTCAAAAGGTTGATATGGTCATTCATGTGGACTGTTTATGAAATTATAGTCAAATTTATGCCTATATGAGAACTATTATAGCAAATTTTTGCAACTGAAGTTTTGAGACAGTATGGAGTCCTTATATTGTCTACGCATATCATTTAAAAGGCGTTCCTTAACTTAGTTGTGTTCTATGTTGTGTATTGACCAAATTTCATGTTTAAAAGCATGAAAAGTAAGCTTTAAGTGGCAACTAAGACCTAAGTATAGAATTGCCATACTTGGACCATGTGGGAAAGTTTCAATAGTCATAATATGACATAAGTAAGCTACACAAGCTAAAGAAACCAAGCCTAAACTATTTTGAGCATTAAACTTGTGAAAAATCACATTTTAAACCCAAAAATGGACTGTTTTGGGTGACTTTTAATGCCTGATCTTATAAGACTATAATGAACTCATATAAAATTGCTAACTCATGCTTGTGATGATTCCTAATCATTGCAATGACCAAAGCTAGTAAGAAAATCAAGTTAGGATCTATTATCGAGCCTAAAGTGAGCTTTAATAGGTTAAAATTGGCTAGATGACCAAGTAAAGTGAGATGATGATAAAAGTAACCTTAGGAAACTAAAATACACATGCTTAGACTATCCAAGTAGCCAAAACTAGAGAAATAGAAAAGTGTCAAAAATAGTTTTTTGTGAAAAAGTGAGAAAACAAGCCTGTTTAAGCCCAGTTTTGAGAAGCTTAAATGAAATGAAAAAGAAACCTAAACTTTGATTAAATTACCTTGATGTATGGATACAAAAAAAGAAAAGGAATTTCGATAGAGCTAAGGCAAGTTTTTTCAGAAAAGGCATGACACCACAGTATACAGTCATCTTCACCAAATACCTTAAACTATAATGAAGTAAATATATTCTGATATTCCCAAAATAGGGGATTCTAATTTCCTTGAATGGTCATATATGCATTCGTATTCACTGTTGTGTTATACTTCCTTGGTTGGTGTCAGTTAAAATATGTAGGATGACAACAATATACCATGCCTTTTTGGGTAGTCGATCTCAAGCGGTGTAAATTTGTTTTGGCATGTATTATTGTTCAATTCCCAAATAATCATATATGATACACACTCATGTTATATATGTACATATACATATATATGTATTTATAAGCATCATAAATGGGATTGAGCTGAATTGTAAATATCTAACAAGGGAATATAATAATTCATGTCAACATAGGTACCGTGGAATCATGGACCTCTATTCAGACCGTAGTTGGTTGGCACGACGAAAGTCAAGTGCCCAGATAGGTGCTACAGCTGAATTTAGAGCTGGTTGCCAAGTGTTTTTAGAGTATGCGTATAGTCACCCAGAATGTATGAATGGTCAGTCGCAGATACGATGTCCATGTTTGAAGTGTAAGAATGTAAATTATATGGACAGAGACGTGGTAAACTATTGTTTACTTATTTTTGGGTTCATAAAAAATTACAAAGAATGCTGGTGGGTACATGGGCAGAGAAGAGATGGTGGCATCACGAAAGTACACAATTCAGGCAGTAGTACTCATCGTATGAATGAAATGGTTCATGATATTGCAGGGCCAGATTTTGATTGGGAACAAGGCAGAGAGCAACCTATGAATTCTGATGCCAAAGACTTCTTTAAGTTGTTAGACGAGGGTAGCGAGCCATTGTGGCATGGTTGCACCAAACACACTACATTATCTGCAGTGGCGACATTACTTAACCTCAAGGCTGATCATAACATGAGCCATGAGTGTTTTGAGTCGCTCTTGAAGGCCATTAAGAGTATGTTACCTGACGGTGAGAAATTACCTGGTAACTATTACTTTTGTAAGAAAATGGTGAAGAAGTTGGGTCTTGGATACCGAAAGATCGATGCATGTACCAACGATTACATGTTGTTTTATAAGGAAAATGAACAGATGACAAGGTGCACGTTTTGCAGTCATGATCGGTTTAGGCCTAATAAAGAGGGTGTGACTACAAAAAAATCAAGTATACCGTTTAAGATTCTAAGGTATTTTCCAATAACACATCGGCTAAAAAGATTGTACATGTCTTCAAGAACAGCTGAACATAAGAGTTGGCATGTGAAATCTCCAGAAACACAAGTGGAGATAAATAAATCTCGCATAAATGATAAGTATCTCGAAATAACAATGAATATCTCTAATACAAGCCAAATAATGAGTGATATACAAGGAAATAATAGAAAGTACATCAAATCCTACGAAGCCCTAATGAACTAACATGCCTACAAAAAGTATCTTTAGGAATTGGCTTGGTCAAAGGATCAGCTACTATAAGACCAGTGGGCATATATTCCAATATCACCTCATTATTTGCTATGATATCTCTGATGAAGTTCATCCTCAAGTCGATGTGCTTCATCCTGCCGTTATTCTTGGGGTCCTTAGTGTAATCTATGGTCGTCGTGCTATCACAATAAATAGTTACAGGATCTGAAGCATGAGAGACGACACCAAGATCCTCGAAGAATCTCCTCAGCCACATGGCTTCCTGAACGGCTGACGTACAAGCCACAAACTCCGACTCCATCGTAGAAAGAGCAACACAAGTCTATTTCTTACTACACCAAGTGATGGCACCACCATATAACAAGAATGCATATCCTGAGGTCGACTTGTGCATCCCCTGGTTACCTCCCCAACTGGCATCGGAGTAACCAGTTAATCGTAGGTCCGGTCCTACATAGCATAACATGTAGTCCAAAGTACCTTTTAAATATCTCAAGATCCTCTTGATTGCCTTCCAATGAGCAATCCCAAGGTTTGACTGATACCGACCGACATAACCGACTGCATATGCTATATCAGGTCGAGTACACACAACTGCATACATTAGCTTTCCTATAGCATTGACATAAGGATAATGAGACATCTTCTTAATTTCCTCAGGAGAAGTAGGGCATTGTTCGGGTCCAATGGCGTCTCCTTTAGCGATAGGAGTGTCTATGGGTTTGCAGTTGTTCATTTAGAATTGCTCAAGAACCTTCTTAAAGTAGGTTTCTTGAGACAAACCAAGAAGCTTCCTTGAGGGATCTCTAAAGATCTTAACTCCGAGAACATAAGCTGCTTCCCCCATGTCCTTCATCTCAAAGTTAGAGGACAACCACCCTTTGGCGGCGACAATCATCTCCATATCATTCCCAGCTAGAAGGATGTCATCGACATACATAGATAAGATAAGGAATTTATCTTTAAACCGTTTAATATATACACAATGGTCTTCCTCGATCATCGTAAACCTATCACTAATGACGGCTCGATGGAATCTCAGATACCATTGTCAGGACGCCTGTTTTAAACCATAGATAGAACGTTTAAGCTTTCATACCTTGCGCTCTTGTCCTTCCATGACGAAACCCTCTAGCTGATCCATGTATATCTCCTTAGCTAAATCTCCATTGAGAAAGGCTGTCTTAACGTCCATTTGATATAACTCAAAATCTAAATGCGCGACAATCGCTAAGATGAGGCGAATTGAGGCAAACCTCACAACTGGTGAGAAGGTTTCCTCGTAATCAATTACCTCTTGCTGGGTGTAGCCCTTGGCTACGAGATGAGCTTTGTACCTTTCAATGGAACCATCCGTCTTGCGTTTGACTTTAAGAACCCATTTTTTCCCAATAGCCTTTCGCCCTGGTAGAAGGTCAACCAAGTCCCAGATTTGATTAGTCCTCATGGACTACTCCATCTCTTCTTCCATTGCAATCATCCACTTATCTCTCATAGCAGATGATAGAGCATCTCGATAAGATCGAGGTTCCTCATCGTCTTGCGCATCAGCTACAAAGGCATTCCCCTCAATCTCAAAAAGACGACTTGGAATGTTACCCCTTTGACTTCTACGCATTTGAGGAAGATGAGACTCTCCATTTGATGGATGAGAACTGCTTGAAGGCATGTCACTCCCACTTTCTATAGGAGCCTGAGGAATAACATCTTCGGCTTCTATTGTATAAGTTGGGGCACCTAAATCTTCCTCCATCTAATAAAGGTTATTCTCCTTGCTCACATCACCTCTATTAGGGAAATCTATCTCAAGGAAATCCGCATTTCGTGACTCTATCTCAGATACAGTCCCATCAGGCTGCTCTCCTACAAACACATAGCCTTTGGAGTGTTCGGAATATCTTATAAAAATACACTTCTTACCCCTCGGGCCTAACTTTCTATGCTGATGAGAAGTGTTATGCACGTAAGCTGCCGATCCCCAAGGCCGCATTCCGCCTAATTCGGGCTTTCTGTCGGTCCACATTTTATATGGGGTGGACTGAACTAATTTTGAAGGCACACGATTAAGTATATATGTCGCAGTCAACAATGGGAGATAGGCAAATTTGTTTGCGCCATCATATACCTAACCATGTCTAATAATGTTCGGTTCCTCCTCTCTGCCACACCATTTTGTTGCAGAGTTCTAGAGATTGTCAGTTGCCTGATTATCCCTTTTTTCTCACAAAGTTCTTTAAACTGATCGAACAGATACTCGCGGCCTCGGTCAATTCGAAGTGCCTTAACACTTTTATTTAAATGATTCTCGACCTCAATCAAATAACGTCTAAAGTAATCTAATGCCTCAGACTTATGCGAGATCAAGAAAGTGTACCCGAAGTGCGTATAGTCATCTATCATTGTGAGAAAGTAGGAACGTCCATGCCTGTCTTTCAAATTCATAGGGCCACAGATATCTGAGTGAATAAGTTGCAATTGTGTTTCTGCCCTAGTGGCTTTATTGAATAGTTTTCTAGTTGATTTTCCTGCCAAATAATGTTCACATGTGGGTAGATTGACCTTAGCGAGTGGGCCTAAAAGACCTGCTCGAGCTAACCTAGCCATTCTATCTTGTCCAATATGGCCTAATCTAGCATGCCATTGAATTGAACCATCATGATCATTTTCAACAAGTAAGGAATAATAATCACTACTATTACTGCTAGAATCAATAGTATCCAAAATTATAAAACCATTCAACATAAAACCATGTCCAGAAACATTCGTCCCATGCAAAATTATTACAGAATTGTTCTCAAAACTAACTGAATAGCCTAAACGAAGTACTGATAAAACAGAAAATAAATTCTGCCAAACATCTGACGTATAAAGTACATCATAAAGGATAAATACTGAGCATCCTCGCATTTCCAGTTTGTAAGTGCAAATGCCTAGCACGTCCACACTAGAATCGTTCCCCATGTATAATTTTCTGCCAGCCGAAACTCGGCGATATTCTACGTATCCACTCTGATCTCTAGCTATCTGGTCCGTTGCTCTGGAGTCTACAATCCACATATGGAGAGAATGAGCAACAAAAATAGTACTTGATACTAAACACATAAATAGATTAGGACTAGGAATTACCTTCTTCGACTCAGTGCACTCATGAGCGAAGTGTCCCGCCTTGCCACAATTGCAACAAATCAACTTGGCCTTGTCCTTCTTGTTAGAACTACGTTTACTTCTATTTTTCTTAGAAGTACCGGCCTCTGCTACCTTCTGAGGCGCATTAGCATTGGCAATCTCCATTAGTCGAGCCTTTAGGTGTTCATTCTCTAGTCGTTTAGTCTTTAAACTCTCAACCTCTAGCTGCTCAGCTTCTAAGCGCTCAAGGTGATGAAAAATATCTTCCAAAGATTTAATAGTTTCATCTTGAGCTATGTTAATCTTAAGATTATTCCAATTGATGGGAAATGAACGAATCACTGCCCGAATTTGCTGTTCATCTGACAAAGGGTTACCAGCAGCTCCTAACGCTTCAATCATATTCGACATAACCTGAAGATGTTCTCTAAATGTGTGTTCATCTTTCTTTGTATAACTATCGAATTTGGTAGTTAAGAGATGCAACTTTACCATGTCCATTTTCTTTTGGGAAAATAAAGAATGAGAATCTTATTAGAGATATTCGAGTAGTTCACCACAGTATATAAATCATCCTTGCCTCATGAACCAAATTAACATAAAAATAATAGGACATAAATATAGAAGGGAGACTTCGCCAGGCTTAAGAATCACAATCCGTATAAATGTCTAATTATTTAAATTTCATTTTTCAGCACAAAAGACGTATAATTTAGGGAATAATTTAATTAAATTACTACAACCTAAATCACTCCCACTAAGAACAAGGGTATACATGTAATTATAACATGATAATTTAATTTCAAGCACCAACAATTAATATCCCAAAAATATTAACAAAGGAATTAAACAATGGGCTATATTACTCAATTAATATACCAAGTATGCTATAAAAACATTAAAATGCATCCAAAAAATTTTTAATAGTAAATAAACATTATAAAATATTACTGTAATTTTCTGGAATTTATTTTGATAATTTTGCTAATTATCACAATTAATTAATCATGCATAAAAAGATGGAAATTAACCAAAGATATCCAAATCTGTTAATTTCTTCCAATTTTTTTTATAACAGTAGCTTATCATCATAAAAAGATAACTGTAATTTTTTGGAATTTTCTGATAATCATGCTAATTATCATAATTAATAAACGATTGCACAATTAATTGGAAATTAACAAAAACTATCCAAAAATGGTTATTTTCCATCTGAAAAAAATCCTAACAGTAACTTAACATCATCATATAGTCACTGTAACGTTTCTGGAATTTTCGTGATATGTTTGCTAATTTTCATAATTAATAAACCATTAATTATCAGGTAGAAAATTAACCAAAAATATCAAAAACTGTCAATATTGCCAAATTCTAGTATAATAATTAATCATATGCCAATAATTAATTTTTATTAATTTTTTAGAATTTAATAGTCACTGTTACTATTTTTAAATTAATTTTCATGTTAAAAACAATTAATAAATCATTTTCTAAAAATTAAATGTAAAAAATCTGTCAAAACGGGTCGGGATCGCAGGTCGGGTGCGCAGGCCGAGCCGATAGTCATCTTCAACCTCTAGACACCAAAATTTATAGAAATGTCGTTTCGTGACTAAAACTTTGAGAAGCCATATCTCACTCTATACTACTCTGATTTAGGCCCATAATATATCGTTGGAAAGCTTACAACGAGTAATACGCATACATACAAAAATAAACTGAATCATATAATCACAGCAAAAGTTATGGCTGTTCAAAGAAAGCTGTTTGCAAACTAGGGTTTTAAATTAATTTTAAATTAATTATCCAATTAAACCCAAATTATGCAGATCATATACACTGTGTGTGACGCCCCCAAAATAGGTCCATTCCATCCAACCCATTTTGAGTCGCCAAATACATGGTACAGAAACAACCACAACTTTTACAACCCATAAACTGTGAGTTTGAATACAAACATTGTCATCTAGACAATATACATACCCAACTATGTCCTCAATACAATTATTGATATATTATTTTACAAAAGTGGTGAGGACTACTAAACAACTCTCTCAAGGACCATCAATTCATATCCCGACTCGTACTCGCTATATTCTCGTCTCCTGAGAAGAAAAATGGAACAAAAAGGAAAAGGGTGAGCTCAACTAGCTCAGTAAAGAATATTATGACCAAGATAATATACAACAAATTATCGTTAGCCTTCAACAGGAAAAAATTTAATAGAATACAATAGACAACAAGTTTTAAATCAATATTCGCAGCGAAAAATATTAATTCATAGAAGAGTTACGTAGAGGATGAAATCTACTAATGTCTATGAATTTAACAGTCCATCAACAGTATTTTTATCCATGTAACATCAATCAATGCACATCCTGAATCATATATTCATCCTTGCACTACAGGCCAAGGATATTCATCTGTTGGTCATGTTCATCTAAACACCTGTTCATCTTTGCACTACGGGCCAAAGATATTCATCAGAAATCATTTATCTTTGCATTACAGGCCAAAGATATTCAATAATAACATCTTTTAAGACTGAAGATGATAAAAAAATATTTTTAAAGAAGCGAATCCAGTGAAACAAAATGACAAGGATTAAGGATTAAGGATTCGTACTTTGTTTTATCCATGTCCAACAATATCTCAAAAATAATCATAGTGGTGTAAAATTCAAGAATGATCAAAACATGGATACAATCAAAGCTAGTATCCACAATAGATATTTTTGGACGAAAAGAAAAAAAAAAAATTTCTGTGAATAGTGAATAGTGCCGTATACGTGAATAGTAACTCCGGCACAAAAAGTTCCAAATTTGATAAAAACGTTCACCAATATTTCAGCATAATGATATTGAAGAAAATAATATCATTTAAGAAGAAAATAACATCCCTTACCTCAAAATAGCCGTACTTCTGACTTAATTTCGGTATAGTGCTGACAGAAACTCGCACCGTATAGCAACACTCAAAGTATACTCACAAGAATACGCTCGATAATATAGAGATAGAAAGAGAAAAAACTTTGTTTCTGGTGTGATTTTCAATTCTAACTTAGTCCTCTATTTATAGGAAAATGTTAGAACGCCAAAGGAGACTAAATAATAAAATAATATTATTTACTTAAAAATTTCTCTACGCATGCTTTGAAAAAGTCTAGCATGCCTCTTTGGAAAACAAAATCAGCAGCCCATGTTTTATTTTACCAACCAAAAAGTGGGCCCCCCATAAATTTAATAAAAATCATTTTATTCTCCGAAACTTCAACAATTCATAGAAAATAGCCTGTTTATCAGAAAAATTCGAAACTCGCGACTTTCCATGGGAAATTCCATTCTCTACAACTTTGCAGAAGAAAATTTTTCCAAATTCCAAACAGAAATTGACCAAAATCCATAAACGGGCGATTTTACAGTCTATACTCAATTTTCGGTCAAAAATTATGTCCACCGACACACAAAACATATATTAAATATTTAATGCCACAAAAATACTCTACCTCCTCATATACTCATATATCCCACATTCATTGTAAAAATATCATCGTTAATATATTATTAAAATAATATATCAGAAAAAGATAAAATATTAATTTTCAACAATTGTCACATTAAAAATTTTCTCCATCTATATCCACATAAAATAAATATTTTTTTTATCATAATAATCAATAATTAATTATTAAAAATAATATTACCGAATCACAGTACCGACAACCAGGCCGTTCCCAGGATAGAGGGGGCTTTCCAATAAGGATTTCTCCTTACTGGCGCGCAATTAGATGACTAAACCTCTCCTTGACAGAACTTTCTAGACATTGCCAATAATGTTATCTGATAATATTATTCAAATAATATGAATTATTGATCTGATAATTGAAAATACTGTGTAATGACAATTATTGAAACAATAATAATATAAATATCAACGCAGCAATTATTGAATCAATAAAGTAATGAACAGTAACTCCTGTAGCAATTATTGAGTAGTGCCTTCTTACGTAAGGATCAATAATTCAAAATACTGTGCAATACCGTGTGCTACTGTGCAACAACGCGTATTACTGTATTTTAACCACCGGGTATTCCAACAGTGTAAACGGTAACAACTACGCCGTTATTTATAAACAGCTTATATTTGTCGTTTTCTTCCTCCAATCGCTTTCCGTTATGGGGCCCACACATGGCTGCGCAGTCGTACGAATATTCCCCGACAGTACGAATATTCCACGACCAAACGAATATTCCCCGACAACAATGAATATTTTATAACCTTTTGCTTATTTTGAAACATTTGCGTATTTTACCCATAACTATCCACATTAATCAAATCAACCCTTACTATTCAAAATAATAATTAAAGGAAATTAAATTTCATTTATTAATTATTTGGGGTCTTACAACCTCCCCTCCTTATGAAATTTCGTCCTCGAAATTGACATACGTACCTGGTGTTTCGAAAAGGTGAGGATACTTCGCTTTTATTTCCGTTTCCAACTCCCAGGTCATTTCCTCTATAGCATGATTCCTCCACAAAACTTTAACTTGTGGTATTACCTTCGTGCGTAGGACATGCTCCTTCCTATCCAAGATCTTGACAGGTACTTCCTCATACGTTAAATCTTCGGCTATCTCGTCCGGTTCTAACTCAATGACGTGGTTCGGGTCTTTCACATATTTACGAAGCACCGATATATGAAAAACATTATGAACACGAGACATACTTGGAGGTAACGCGAGTCTATAGGCTACATTACCTACTCGATCAAGAATTTGAAACGGACCAATAAATCGTGGATTAAGCTTTCCTCTCTTCTCGAATCTTGTAACTCCCTTCCATGGGGCAACACGCAACAATACATGATCCCCAACACTAAATTCTACGTCCTTTCGATGAAGATCCGCATAACTCTTTTGTCGATCTTGTGCCGTTTGTATACGTTGTCGAATCGTTTGGATCTTCTCTGTAGTCATACGTACTAACTCGGGTCCCAACAATGTTGCTTCACCCACCTCGTCCCAACATACTGGAGAGCGACACTTTCGTCCATACAATGCTTCAAATGGGGCCACACCAATGCTTGCTTGATAACTGTTGTTGTAGGAGAATTCCACCAATGGTAAATATTTATCCCAACTGCCCTTGAAGTCTAGGACACAGAGTCTTAATAAATCTTCAAGAGTCTGAATAGTCCTCTCTGATTGTCCGTCCGTTTGAGGATGGTATGCCGAACTGAATCGTAACTCCGTACCCATAGCTTTTTGCAAGCTAACCCAAAATCTTGAAGTAAATCTTGGGTCACGATCCGAAACTATGGATACTGGCATGCCATGCAATCTTACAATCTCATTTACGTACATTTGAGCAAGACGTTCAAGGGAATAAGTCTCCCGTATCGGCAAGAAATGAGCAGACTTGGTTAATCTATCAACAATAACCCAAATAGCATTGATGCCTTGAGAAACCGTAGGAAGACCCATAACGAAATCCATAGTAATGTGTTCCCACTTCCATTTCGGAATCTCAAGTGGTTGCAATGGACCCTTTGGCACTTGATGCTCCGCCTTTACACGTTGACAAGTTAAACATGTTGAAATAAACTTTGCAATCTCTCTTTTTATATTGTTCCACCAAAATGTATGTCGAAGGTCACGATACATTTTGGTACTTCCAGGATGAATTGCAAACGGTGTATTGTGTGCCTCCATCATGATCTTGTACTTCAAATCAGGATCGTTAGGAACACAAAGTCTGGAGTGGACTCGAAGTATTCCTTCTTCATCAATTCTCGCTTCTGGAATGGCACCTTCTTGTACTTTCGTCTTCATATGCATCAGCTCCGGATCGGTGGCTTGAGCAACCTTAACTTTTTCTATTAAAGTTGGCTCTATGCGTATACTTGACATCATTGCACTCATTCCTGCATATGATCTTCTAATCAATGCGTCAGCTACCACGTTCGCTTTTCCAGGATGGTATTGAATAGTGTGGTCGTAATCTTTCAACAACTCGAGCCAACGTCGTTGCCGCATGTTGAGTTCTTTCTGTGTGAAGAAATATTTGAGGCTTTTATGATCTGAATATATCTCCACTTTCTCCCCGTATAGATAGTGCCTCCAGATCTTTAGCGCGAAAACGACTGCTGCCAACTCTAGATCATGAGTAGGATAATTCCTCTCATACTCTTTAAGTTGTCGCGAGGCATAGGCTATGACTTTCCCACGTTGCATGAGAACACATCCTAACCCTTTACCCGAAGCATCGCTGTAGATAATAAATCCATCCGAACCAGATGGTATTGTTAGAACAGGTGCCGAAATAAGTCTCCTCTTAAGCTCTTGGAAACTCTTCTCGCATTCCTCGCTCCATACGAATTTTGTATCCTTCCGAGTTAGCTGAGTTAATGGAGTAGCAATTCGAGAAAACCCTTCCACGAATCTCCGATAATAACCAGCTAAGCCCAAAAAGCTACGTACTTCAGTGACCGACTTCGGTTGCTCCCAACTTTGTATTGCTTCAATCTTCGTCGGGTCAACAGATACTCCATTTTTTGACACCACGTGCCCAAGGAATGCTACTTCCTCAAGCCAGAACTCGCATTTCTTCAACTTAGCATATAACTTGTTTTCACGAAGCCTTTGGAGTACCAGCTTCAAATGGTGCTCATGATCTTCACGGCTTTTGGAATATATGAGGATGTCATCAATAAAGACAACAACGAATTGATCCAAATAATCTTTAAATACTCGGTTCATCATATCCATGAAAGCAGCAGGAGCATTAGTCAATCCAAAAGACATGACTAAGAATTCATAATGCCCATACCGAGTTCTGAAGGCAGTCTTTGGAATATCCTCAGTTCTAATTTTAAGCTGATGATATCCAGAACGAAGATCGATTTTTGAAAAGAATTGTGCTCCTTGCAACTGGTCAAACAAGTCATCAATACGAGGTAGAGGATAACTATTCTTGATGGTGACATGGTTCAATTCCCGATAGTCAATACAAAGTCGCATACTCCCGTCTTTCTTCTTTACGAATAAAACAGGAGCACCCCAAGGAGATGTACTAGGACGAATGAAACCGATGTCCAATAACTCCTGTAGTTGGACTTTTAACTCCTGAAGTTCAATAGGAGCCATTCGATATGGGGTTTTAGAAATGGGCTTTGTACCAGGTTCAAGATCAATAAAGAATTCAACTTCACGTTCTGGGGGTAGACCGGGAAGTTCTTCAGGAAATACGTCAGGAAAGTCAATAACAACAGGAATATTATTCAATTTTGACGTGTCTTTATTCAAATCCATAACATGGGCTAAGAAAGCTTGACATCCGTTTTTCAATAAACGAATAGCTTTATGATTAGATATGACAGTGATTGATTTTAATGGTTTAGTTGCCTGAATTCGAACAACAGGTTGATTAGGAATATGAAAACTAACAACCTTACGAAAACAATCAATTTTGGCATGATGAGTAGTTAACCAATCAATCCCTAAAATCACATCAAAAGCAAGTATCTTTAAAGAGATCAGGTCAACAGGTAAGGTGATGGTGCCAACTTGAATCAAACAAGATTTATAAACAGTGGATGTGATGAAAGTTTCTCCTAACGGAGTTTCCACAGATAAGTCAAAGTCTAATTTCTCCAGAGTCAAGTTTAAACGTTGAGCACAAGCAGGAGAGATAAATGAATGGGTAGCACCGGTATCAAGTAAGGTATAAACTTCGCAAGAATTTATAAATAGCTTACCCGTGATCACCTCGTTTGGGTTCCTCGCATGTTGACCAGTCACAACAAACGCTCTTCCAGGAACCATTGACTTTGGCTTTTCTGGGACAGCCTTTTGAGTCACCGTCCCCGCTGAACTAGGTTTTGCTACCGTACAATCTCGAGCGATATGTCTTTCATTTCCACAATTATAGCATACCTTGAACTGTTGTGGGCAGTTTGGACTGATATGTCCCTCTTTCCCACACTTGTAGCATATGACCGGTGGTCTTTCTCCTCCCTTAGAACCAGTTGCTGCCGGCACTGTCGTCTTCACATGGTCGTTGTTAAATCTCCTCTTTTTAAAATCTCCTCCTGACTCGCTTCTTCTATTTTCATGGCCATGATTACCACCAAAGTGGTTACCATTTTTGTCCGTCTTTTTCTTTCTCCACTGGTTATCGTTATTTTGTTGACTGCTATCACCAGTATGATCCTGATTGTGGTACCTCGGTTGACCGTACTCGTTATCTCGCTCCAACAATTGAGCCCTGTTAACAACATCTGAATAGAGAGAAAATTTATGAGAGATGAGATATTGTCGTATGCCGGGTTTCAAACCTCTCAGAAACATCCGCGTCATACGTTCCTCATTCTCCACCAAATGAGGTGCAAACCTGGATAACTCTGCAAACTTTGCCTCGTACTGAGACACCGTCATGTTATTTTGTTCTAATCTGATGAACTCCACTTCCTTCATATGACGAACACTTTCAGGAAAGTATTTGTCATTAAATAGTTTCTGAAACGTCTCCCAAGACATGCTGAGTGCGGCTGGATGGGTACGCTTCACAGACTCCCACCAGTAGTCTGCCTCGCCACGGAACATAAAGGTGGCGAATGGAACCTTCTGTTCCTCCGTGCATCCCAAGACATCGAATATCTTGGTAATTTGTTTGACCCATGTCTCCGCCATGATCGGATCTGGCTTTCCCTTAAATTCTGGTGGTCCCAACTCTTTGAACTGCTTGGCTGTGACAACCCGTGAATTGTTATCATTTCCTCCTGTATTTTGAACACGAGTCTCTCTCGTCTGATTTTGCATGAACTGCAAAAAGCTTCTAAACATCGCGTCGTTCATCGTCTGATCAGTGGTGTTGTTCACAGGAGGAACATTGACAGCCTGTTGCACGTTCGCCTCGTTAGTAAGTACAGGCATCTCCACGGTCTCATTAACTCCATTGTTAACATTCTCGGTTGCCATTCTTAAATACTGCCATAAAACAAGGGTTAATTAAGCAAATCACATATCACATAATATCCCTATATACTGACCAACTAACAAATAAGCTTAGGTAGGACACACTAGCGAAGGAATTACTCGTCTCTCCCCTCCTAGTTCTATTCCCCGATCTCCGCCAGAGATCATATCCCTAAGCTCTGATACCAACTGTGACGCCCCCAAAATAGGTCCATTCCATCCAACCCATTTTGAGTCGCCAAATACATGGTACAGAAACAACCACAACTTTTACAACCCATAAACTGTGAGTTTGAATACAAACATTGTCATCTAGACAATATACATACCCAACTATGTCCTCAATACAATTATTGATATATTATTTTACAAAAGTGGTGAGGACTACTAAACAACTCTCTCAAGGACCATCAATTCATACCCCGACTCGTACTCGCTATATTCTCGTCTCCTGAGAAGAAAAATAGAACAAAAAGGAAAAGGGTGAGCTCAACTAGCTCAGTAAAGAATATTATGACCAAGATAATATACAACAAATTATCGTTAGCCTTCAACAGGAAAAAAATTAATAGAATACAATAGACAACAAGTTTTAAATCAATATTCGCAGCGGAAAATATTAATTCATAGAAGAGTTACGTAGAGGATGAAATCTACTAATGTCTATGAATTTAACAGTCCATCAACAGTATTTTTATCCCTGTAACATCAATCAATGCACATCCTGAATCATATATTCATCCTTGCACTACAGGCCAAGGATATTCATCTGTTGGTCATGTTCATCTAAACACATGTTCATCTTTGCACTACGGGCCAAAGATATTCATCAGAAATCATTTATCTTTGCACTACAGGCCAAAGATATTCAATAATAACATCTTTTAAGACTAAAGATGATAAAAAAATATTTTTAAAGAAGCGAATCCAGTGAAACAAAATGACAAGGATTAAGGATTAAGGATTCGTACTTTGTTTTATCCATGTCCAACAATATCTCAAAAATAATCATAGTGGTGTAAAATTCAAGAATGATCAAAACATGGATACAATCAAAGCTAGTATCCACAATAGATATTTTTGGACGAAAAGAAAAAAAAAATTTCTGTGAATAGTGAATAGTGCCGTATACGTGAATAGTGCCGTATACGTGAATAGTAACTCCGGCACAAAAAGTTCCAAATTTGATAAAAACGTTCACCAATATTTCAGCATAATGATATTGATGAAAATAATATCATTTAAGAAGAAAATATCATCCCTTACCTCAAAATAGCCGTACTTCTGACTTAATTTCGGTATAGTGCTGACAGAAACTCGCACCGTATAGCAACACTCAAAGTATACTCATAAGAATACGCTCGATAATATAGAGATAGAAAGAGAAAAAACTTTGTTTCTGGTGTGATTTTCAATTCTAACTTAGCCCTCTATTTATAGGAAAATGTTAGAACGCCAAAGGAGACTAAATAATAAAATAATATTATTTACTTAAAAATTTCTCTACGCATGCTTTGAAAAAGTCTAGCATGCCTCTTTGGAAAAAAAAAATCAGCAGCCCATGTTTTATTTTACCAACCAAAAAGTGGGCCCCCCATAAATTTAATAAAAATCATTTTATTCTCCGAAACTTCAACAATTCATAGAAAATAGCCTGTTTATCAGAAAAATTCGAAACTCGCGGCTTTCCATGGGAAATTCCATTCTCTACAACTTTGCAGAAGAAAATTTTTCCAAATTCCAAACAGAAATTGACCAAAATCCATAAACGGGCGATTTTACAGTCTATACTCAATTTTCGGTCAAAAATTATGTCCACCGACACACAAAACATATGTTAAATATTTAATGCCACAAAAATACTCTACCTCCTCATATACTCATATATCCCACATTCATTATAAAAATATCATCGTTAATATATTATTAAAATAATATATCAGAAAAAGATAAAATATTAATTTTCAACAATTGTCACATTAAAAATTTTCTCCATCTATATCCACATAAAATAAATATTTTCTTTATCATAATAATCAATAATTAATTATTAAAAATAATATTACCGAATCACAGTACCGACAACCAGGCCGTTCCCAGGATAGAGGGGGCTTTCCAATAAGGATTTCTCCTTACTGGCGCGCAATTAGATGACCAAACCTCTCCTTGACAGAACTTTCTAGACATTGCCAATAATGTTATCTGATAATATTATTCAAATAATATGAATTATTGATCTGATAATTGAAAATACTGTGTAATGACAATTATTGAAACAATAATAATATAAATATCAACGCAGCAATTATTGAATCAATAAAGTAATGAACAATAACTCCTGTAGCAATTATTGAGTAGTGCCTTCTTACGTAAGGATCAATAATTCAAAATACTGTGCAATACCGTGTGCTACTGTGCAACAACGCGTATTACTGTATTTTAACCACCGGGTATTCCAACAGTGTAAACGGTAACAACTACGCCGTTATTTATAAACAGCTTATATTTGTCGTTTTCTTCCTCCAATCGCTTTCCGTTATGGGGCCCACACATGGCTGCGCCGTCGTACGAATATTCCCCGACAGTACGAATATTCCACGACCAAACGAATATTCCCCGACAACAATGAATATTTTATAACCACTTGCTTATTTTGAAACATTTGCGTATTTTACCCATAACTATCCACATTAATCAAATCAACCCTTACTATTCAAAATAATAATTAAAAGAAATTAAATTTCATTTATTAATTATTTGGGGTCTTACACTGTGTTTAGGCTACAATATACTACAATATTAGCCCCTAACATTTAGTGTATCTAAGATTGTCATTAATGATGTTTTCAAGCTTCATAAACATGCAATCATGACATAAAGAGTAAATATTCCATACATAGCATATATGAGATCATTAAACCATGCTCTGATACCAATGAATGGATTTTAATACGTATGTTATTCATATTTACACATAATTTGGAGAATCAAAGGCATACCTCTTGAAGCGTGATTAAGGCTTTGATGCGAAAAACCTCCTGCTGTTCTTTAACCCAACAACGTCTCCGAACTACAATCGTGAACGGAGCACTAATTCACAGTACGTAACAATTAGAGTTTTGGACTGGATATTGGGAGCGGTGTTTGGCAATTGGAGTGTTTTTACGTATTGATCGATAGAGGATGACTATTTAACAAGGAAGTGGTTGAGCCACTTCCCACCTCTAGTCACCCCACGTTCAAAATCACGAACGTCTCTATTGACCTTGTCAATTAGAGAATGATTAATTAACCCAAATGGGTCGGACCCTCCATGGGCGCCCCAATTGGATATCCATATTCTAACAGTTCATTAATACAAGTCGTTTTAGAGTTGTGCACAAGTATTAAGGAAATAATTGTATATCATTAAATATAATATCAACTGTCTATATTACCCTTATATTGAAAAAAGATAGTGTTATTTATTGAACAAAAAATAGTGAGAGAACTAAAGTTTTATTTAATACTCACTCCGTTCCTTAATATAGGTCTTTTTAGATAATTGTTTTTGTTCCTTAATATAAGTCGTATGCGGATTTAAAGTAAGCATTAATTGCTTATTTTCCAATATTACCCCAAGTAATAAATATAGCTTTGGTTCTCTTACTATTTTTTTGCCCAATAAATAACATTCTCTTTTTTCAATACAAGAGCAATATAGACAATTGATATTATATTTAATGTTATACAATTATTTCTTTAATACTTATGCACAACTCTAAAACGACTTATATTAATGAACGGAGGGAGTGCTTGAGATAATATTGAAAACTAAGCAATTAATGCTTACTTGAAATTCTGAAACGACTTATATTAAGGAACAAAAATAATTCTCTAAAACGACTTATATTAAGGAACAGAGTGAGTAACAAACTTATCGAATGTGAGTGCAGAAAGAAAATAATGCAAATACAGGCTACTAAAAAATGTCAGTGCAGAAAAGGTTAGAAGAAGCTGAAGAAGAATTGGAAGTTGTGATGATCGAGGAAGAAGATGGAGATAGAATACAAGGACCAATTATCTCAGAATCAACAATAGGAGAGACAAAGGAAAGAACAAACAAGTTAAAAAAAGGTGGAGGTATATGCATGACATTGAAGATTTGGTGAGGAAATCAAATATAATTAACAAAGACAAAGTGAGGAGTTACACCGGGAAGAGAGGCCGAAAGCTAAAATTGTAAATGAATCATTGTCTGAAAGTGATATACTTGCAAGAAACAATATTGTGAGGAAAATCTTGAAACAGGTAAGAGGATAATTGGTGTTGGGTCCCTACTTTTTAATGATAAAGAATAAAATATAGAGAGGTAAAAATAATTTTATATTATGTTTTCTTGTATATGTTTACAACAGAGATGTCCTCTTTATATATACATATATGATAACAACTAAAGCTAAAATCAAGGAATCAGATATTCTAAGATGGCATGAATCAAGGAGTCAAATATTCTAAGGAGATGATTGTGGAAATTCAAAAATAATATCTAATCTAATCGCTAATTATTAGCTAGTGCTGATATCCCCCACACGCCAAAGGGTAGTCTGGAAGACACTTTGAGCTTGTTCTGGTTGTACAAAAAATGGCTAGTTGGTAGTGGTTTGGTGAGACCATCGGCAACACTATCTTGAGAAGAAACAAACTGAATAGAGACCTATTTGTTCGCAACCATTTCACGAACAAAGTGGTAATCAATCTTAATATGTTTCGTACGGGCATGGAAGATAAGATTGGAAGCGAGGTAAGAGGCACCAAGATTATCACATCATAACACAGGCAAGTGATGAAGGGGCAGTCACAACTCCGTGAACAGGGAACAAAACCATTTTAGGTCTACGGCTGCGTTAGCAATGGCTTTATACCCAGACTCTGTAGAAGAACGGGCAACTGTGCGTTGTTTTTGGAAAACCCAGGAAATTAAGTTGCTGCCCAAGAAGATTGCATTTTTGGCAGTGGATTTTTGATCATCTATGTTGCCAGCCCAGTCCGCATCTGTAAAGGCATGTAGAGTGTGAGAGGCCTTTGCTGAGAAAAATAAACCATGGGACAAAGTGCCTTGTAAGTAGCGCATAATCCATTTTACTGCAGCCCAGTGGAGAACAGTGGGTTTATGCATAAACTAACAAACTTTGTTTATAAGGAAATATCCAGCCGAGTGAGGCTGAGATATTGAAGTGAGCCAACAATTTGCTGATATAGAGTAGAATTGTCAAATAAGGTGCCTGAAGAGGTGGATAATTTATCTGATGGAGACATAGGAGTTGGTTGGGGTTTACAGTGTGACATAGATGCACGAAGTAAAATATTTTGTATATATTTTTTCTGAGAAAGAAGAAGACCAGCCCCATTTCGTACAACCTCGACACCCAAAAAAATAGTGTAAAGACCCTATGTTTTTAAGAGAGAACTCAGCACCAAGAGTAATCAGCAGATTAAAAAGAGATTGTCTTGAATTACCTATGATTAAAATATCATCAACATGTACAAGGACAAATAAATGAGTGTTAGAATCATTATAAATGAATAAAGAAGTATCATTTTGAGACTGTTGAAAATTGTGAGTCGGAAGAAAGGAAGAAAGACGTGAAAACCAGGCCCTGGGTGTCTGTTTTAACCCATATAGCGATCGCTGCAATTTACACACATAATCTGGATGTTTGGCATCAATAAAACATTGTGGTTGCTGCATATAGACAGGCTCTGTTAAAAAACCATTGAGAAAAGCATTGTTCACATCAAGTTTTCAAATGGGCCACTGGTTGGTAACTGCCAAGGATAGAATTAAACGAATGGTCGTCGGTTTAATAACCAGACTAAAAGTTTTAAAATAGTCTATCCCAGGTTGCTGATGAAAGCCTTTGGCAACAAGACGTGCTTTGTATCGGGCAAGAGAGCCATCAGCTTGGGTCTTAATGAGAAAGACCCACTTATTTCTGACAATATTCATGTGAGGAGATTTAGGCACCAGTGTCCAGGTTTGATTTTTGTATAATGCAGTGAATTCATCTAGCATTGCTTGATGCCAAACGGGACTTCGACTTGTTATTTGGAATGAGGTAGGCTCTGTGGTGAATACGAAGATAGTGTGAGCTTGTTTATAAGAGCGAAGAACAAAGGGGTGGATTCGGTGGAGAGACGATGATTGTGTAGTAGAATTATTAGGAGAAGAATGGGATGAAGAAGTTAATGCAGGCATATGAGAGGTATCATTAGGAGGAAGTTGCAGCGGAGTATTGGAGGAGAAAGATTGGACATGTGGTAAGAATGATTTTGGTGTGGGCAGTTGTGAGCTGGACATACATTGGGTGGACAGAGATTGGGTTTGATCAGAATGTGGGGATTGAGAACCAGAAGGAAGGAGAGTACGAGCATAAATATCACTTAAGGGGGCAGTCCGATGAGGGTGGACAGACGAAGAAGATGATGTAGTGTGAGAATATTGCGGAAAAACAGGCAGTTGTTCGCCAGACTGTCTGGATTGAGTCTCATGGTGTCCGGATAGGGTAGTAGACTATCCAAAATGGTTCTCAAGGTGTCCGAATTGGGTCTCAAGGTATCCGGATTATCTCGAGTGCGAAGTAGAGTGACAGAGATGGGTGTTAGGGGGTCTTGATGTAGAAACAGACGGATTGGACTGTCCGGATTCTGCAGATTTGAAAGCTGAACCAGGAGAAAGAAGTGGACTCGATAAGAATGGAGGTGTAGGAGGGGGATGAGACTTAGTTGGCAAAGGTGACAAAGCTAAAGCGTGAGAGTGAGAGAAAAGAAATTGACTCTCTTCAAATCTTACAAGGCGAGCATGATAAATTTTTTGTGATTTTGGTTCAAAACAATAGTATCCTAAGTGAGTAGAACTGTAACCCAAGAAAATGCACGGGAGAGACCGGTATTCAAATTTGTGTTTATTGTATGGCCTTAAGAAGGGAAAACATAAACACCCAAAAATTTTCAAAAAATTTCAATTTGGTGGCTTCAAAAATATTTTTTTGAAAAGGAGAAAGGTTGTGGTTAACTGAAGATGGCATGCGATTTATTAGATAAGTTGCACATTCAAAGGCATAATCCCAAAAAATCCCTGGAACTGAGGCTTGAGCCAATAAAGTTAAGCCAGTTTCAACGACATGATGGTGACGTCTCTCAACAAGCCCATTTTGAAGTGAAGTATGTGGACATGAAATACGATAAATGATGCCATTTTGAGAAAAATGAGACTTAAGTGGTAAAAAATCCTTAGCACCATCAGTTTGAAAGTATTTAATTTTGGAGTGAAAAAGTTGTTCCACCATGGATTGAAATTGCATAAATTTAGAGGGAACCTCACTGCGCAACTTAATAAAAAAATCCAAGAGAATTTTGTATAAGCAATAACAAAAAGTACATAATATTTATTTTCATGCAAAGAGGTGAAGGGAACAGGACCCCAAACATCACAAATTATTAATTCAAGAGAACATGTTGGGCAGAAAAGGAACTACTATTAAGAGGAAACCTATAGGCCTTGCCCATATGACATGCCATACAGACAGAAGACCCTTTATTAGATGACACACCTAGACTATGTTTGGAAATAATGTGACGAAGAACACGTTCATGAGGATGACCCATACGTTGATGCCAATCGAAAAGAGTGACCTTGGAAGCAGAAAGGGCATGGAATGAGCGAGGAATTTGTAGAGTATAGATGTCATCCTTAGTTGGGCTGCTGAGTAGCATTTTCTACGAGACGGGATCCTTAACATGAAATCAAGATGGGTGAAATTCAAAATAGACATTATTATCTCAACAAAACTTATTGACAGATAAAAATATTTTTGAAGCAGATGGAACATGCAGAATTTGAGAAAGATGAAATTTTTATTTTTGGAATTGAATGTGGTGGAACAGAGATTATTTATAGGAGAAATATTACCATTGGCAACTTGAAGATGATCCAATCCATTGTACTGATCAATATGATTGATACCCGCTAAGTCTGGTGTAACATGATAATTAGTGCTTGTATCAGGATACCATTGGAGAGAAGAGAGGGATGATGATGACAGGTTGGAAGAATTGATGGGTGTAGTGGCAATAAAGTTAGCAGCTAGAGGCGAGGAGACAGGAGACGGACCAAGGAGACCTCCAGAAGTTGAGGATTAAGGGCGAAAATAACACCTGTACGAGTTATGATTGGAGCCACCACAAAACACATAGCGTGAACGAATAAAATTGGAGTAATAAGGAGGGATAGGTGGGCGGAAATTTCCTCGCCCATGACCTCGGGTACCATGGCCACGACCACGATGGTTGTTGAAGTGTGGAGAATTCGTGGGGAAACGTTGGACATTATTGGTCGATGGTGCAGAGGGAGAGTCAACTAAAATATTTGGTTCGGTAATGAACTCAAGGCTGAGACATTTACTAAGTAACGCAGATAATGACAAAGGAGTATCAAGCATGGAGAGAGAGGATTTGAGGGACGCAAATTCAGCACGAATACCTTTTAAAACAGCAACTAGGAAATAAGATTGAGAGATGGGTCGTGCAGAGGCTGATAATTCATCGAAAATTAACTTTAGACGATGAAGATAAGCACTTAGAGTTTCATCATGTTTTTGCGGAGAATGCAGTTCCATGGAGAGGCGAAGCATACATATGTTAGAAGGACTGACAAACGCTGCAGAGAGGGTGGACCAGAGTTCAACAAATGAAGTGAGTCCGGTTGTAAGGGGTACCACATCTTCACTAAAAAAGGAGATGAGTAGACTCGTAAGAAGTTTGTCCTGTGTATCCCATATTTTTACCGCTGGGTTGGATATAGGATAAGTGGTAGAAGTAGTGGAGGAAGGACTGGATGGCAGAAAAGATGGAGGGCGGGCAAACTCGTCGGTGACATAACCAAACAGATTGTGGCCTTGTAAGTATGAATCAATTTGTGTACGCCATAAGAAATAGTTTGAAGAATTTAATTTTAGTGTGATATAGTGATGGCCTTGAGAGAGAATAACAGATGAGGAAATAAGGTTGAAGATTGTGGTAGAGTATGTGGACATGGGGAAAGAATGAAGTAGCAGAATAGTGAAAGATTGTCGTTAGGCTCTTGGCTCTGATACCAAAATAAAATATAGATAGAGGTAAACTAATTTTGTATTATGTTTTCTTGTATATGTTTACAACAGAGATGTCTTATTTATATATACATATATGATAACAACTAAAGCAAAAATCAAGGAATCGGATATTCTAAGATGGCATGAATCAAGGAGTCACTACAAAAAATGTGCCTTTAGCAACGATTTTTCGGGCAATGATTTTATAAGTCATTGCTAAAAGTATATGTTTAGCAACGAAATTTGTCATTCGTTGCAGATTGTGTCAAGCTTTCACTTTTTGCAACGAAATTCGTAAGTCGTTGCAAAATTTCATTGATAATTCATTGGCGGAAAAAAATTTCGTTAGAAATTTGTTGCAAAATTTTTGGTCACTTGCTTTTCCGTCATCGTAGGCAACAAAAGTTTTTTTGTTGCTAAAAATGGGACTTTAGCAACGATTTTTCAGATAAAGTCGTTGCTAAAAGTGTATGTTTAGCAACGAAACTTGTCTTTCGTTGCAGATTGTGTCAGGCTTTCACTTTTTACAACGAAATTCATAAGTAGTTACAAAATTTGGAAACAAAATTCGTTAGAAATTCGTTGCAAAATTTCTAACCACTTGATTTCTCCTCATCGTGGGGAACAAAAGTTTTTTTGTTGCTATATTTCGTTGCTTAATATGGACCACAATCATTGACAATAATTTTTATTTTCGTTGCATATTTTATACAACTTTTTGCAACGACTATTAAAATGTTGTCTTAAATTAAGATGATAATAATAATAATAATAATAATAATAATAATAATAACAACAACAACAATAATAATAATAGTACTAATAATAACAATAATAATAACAATAATAATAATAATAATAATAATGATAACAGTCATAATAATAATAATAATAATAACAATAATAATAATAATAATAACAATAGTACTAATAAAAATAATAATAATCCATGCAAAATAATAGCAACTAGACCTAGGTGCTCGGGTGGTCATTGGATTAATATTCCAAATTGGAGATCTTGGGTTCGAATTTGTGCATCAACATATTTTTTGGGATAAACTTTAATATTCACCACGCCAGTCCACACATGATACGTCACTATGAATATTTTAATATATATATATATATATATATATATATATATATATATATATATATATATATATATATATATATATGGTAATAGAATTTATCTAATAGACAAAAAAATATAACATAAGAAGCAAAAATATCACAACTAAGTTTTGAACCTAAGACCTATGGGTTATTGGGCCATTAAGCTACCACTAAGTCATTCTATTTTATTAGTTAACTAAACTACCGCCATAACTATTAGCGGTAGACAGTGTAGCACATGAACAAATGAGGGGCAAATGAGTAATTTCTCATGTCGCTACAGCTTGTAACGGCAGGGGGAAATCCATTTCAATCTGTGTCATCCAATGTTACGATCAACAGTATAAATTCATAACATTTGCAAAGAAGATTCTTTTTGTGAAATAGAGTAAGTAATATTTATGATTATAATGTCTAATTTAAATTAATTCCCATAATTTTAAATTTTACAATTTTGAAATCTATTCCAAAAAGTAAAAATGAAACTCATCCATTGAAATGAACAAAATATTATTTATTAAGAATATATATTTTTTAAATATGCAAAAAAAAGTATCTAATATATATACAAAAAAAATTGAAAGCCCCTAAGAGCGTGGACCCCACAGCCCCAATGTAAGACCCCAACTTATTATGAATAAAATTAAATTTTTTCTATTTATTATCTTGAAATAATAAGGAGTTAATTTGATATAATACTTTGGTTATGGGTGAAATGTGCAAATTTTACAAAATAAGCAAGTGGTTATAAAATATTCATTTCTGTCGAGAAATATTCGTTTGGTCGTGGAATATTCTTTTTGTCGAGAATATCCGTACGACGGCGCAATCATTCGTGGGCCCCATAACAGGATAACTGTCGGATGAAGAAAATGACAAATTTAAGTTGTTACAAATAATGGCTTAATCGTTACCGTTAACACTGTTGGAATACCCGGTGGTTAAAATATAGTAATATGTGTAATGGCACAGTAGCACACGATATTGCACAGTATTGTTAAATTATTGATCCTTACGTAAGAAGGCACTACTCAATAATTATTACAGTAGTTACTGTTTAATATTTTATTTTATTGATTCAATAATTACTACATTAATAGATTATATTATTGTTGTTTCAATAATTGTCATTGCATTATATTTCCCATTATTAGATCAATAATTCATATTATTTGAATAATATTATTAGATAGCATTATTGATAATGTCTAGAAAGTTCTGTCAATGAGAGGTTAGGTCATCTAATTGCGTGCCAGTAAGGAGAAATCCTTATTGGAAAGCCCTCACTTTCTTGGGAACGGCCTGGTTGTCATAATTGTGATTCTGTAATATTATTTGTGAATAATTAATTATTGATTCATATGATAAGGAAATATTTATTTTATATAAATGATGAATTTATTTATTTCATGTGATTATAATTGAAGGAGTTAATGTTGAGGTGTTTTATATGTATTTTTGTCGGAATGGAGATATTAAAAATCAAATTAGTATTTTTACGATATATTGTGTGAGTTATAATTTTTAATCTGATCGTTGGATCGTTGTAATTTTTGGATATGTTATATATATAAGTTGGTATATGTCCACAAATTTTGAACCGTTAAAAATGAACGAATGATTTGTTATGAATTTTAAGAGATGACTGCTTCAGAAATTAGGGTTATAAATGATATTGGTAGAAAATTCTAGAATTGAGTGGGCCCCACTTGTGGTTGGTGAAGAAATGTGCTGAATTTTATTTCAAATGTGGTGGATGGCAATAGTTGCAGGTAAAGCCATCAGATAGCAGGTCAAGTCTGCTTCGACTGGTTAATATTTTCCTATAAATAGAGGGCTAAGTTAGAATTGAAAATCACACCAGAAATATAAGTTTTCTCTCTTTCTCTCTCTATATTATCGAGCGTATTTTGTGAGTATTTAGATACTTTGAGAGTTGTTGTTCAGTACAAGTTTCATTCAGCATCACTTCCGACCTTTCATTCCGAAGTACTGTTTCTTTGAGGTAAGAGATGTTATTTTCTTCATATATGATATTTTTTCTTTCAATATCATTATGCCGAAATATTGATCTGAACTTTTAATCAAATTTAAAACTTGTTGTGTCGAGGTTACTATTCACGTATACGACACTATTCACGTATACGGTACTATTCACAAATACAACACTATTCACCGAAAAATAAAATTTTCTCTTTTTCTTCCAGATGTCTTTTATGGTTACTATCTTTGATTGTATCCATGTTTTGATCTTTATTTTTGAATTCTACTTCACACTTGGTTATTATGGAGTATTATTGAATTTGGATGAACCGAAATACGAATCCTTAATATTTGTCCTTCTGTTTCACTAAATTCATTCTCTAAAATGTTTTTCATCATCCTCAGTCCTTAATGGTGATAATTGATGAATATATTTGGCCTGTAGTGCAAAGATGAAGGATTACTTGATGAATATCTTTGGCCCGTAGTGCAAAGATGAACAGGTGTTGAGATGAACATGACCAACTGGTGATACAAATGAATATCTTTGGCCCGTAGTGCAAAGATTTATATTGATTGATGTTACAGGGATAAAATATTGATGATGGACTTTTAAATTCATAGATGATAGTAGATTTCATTCTCTACTTAACTCTTCTAATGAATTGTTGTTTCCGCTACAGTTGTTGATCTAAAACTTGTTGTCTATTGTATTCTATCATATTTTTCCATATTGAAGACTAAGGATAATTTTTTGTATATTATCTTAGTCATAATATTCTTTACTGGGCTAGTTGAGCTCACCCTTTTCCTTTTTGTTCTATTTTTCTTCTCAAGAAGCGAGAACATAGCAGGAACTAGTCGGGGTAAGAGTGATGGTCCTAGTCAGTTGTTTTAGCAGTCCTCGCTATTTTTATAAAATAGTACATCAATAATTGTAATGAAGACTTTATTTGGGTATAGATATTGTCTAGAAGATAATATTGTATTTAAACTCACAGTATGTGTTGTCGTATTTTGCACGACAACTGTATTAATAAAGTTGTAGTTGTTTTTTCTATATCATGTATTTGTCGACTCAGAATGAGTGATGTATACCTATTTTGGGGGTGTCACAGTTGGTATCAGAGCTTAGGGATATGGTCTTTGGCGGAGATCGAGGAATAGAACTAGGAGGGGAAAGTGTAGTAAATCCTTCGCTAGTGTGTCCTACCTAAGATTATTTGTTGGTCGGTCATAATATAAGGATATTATGTGATATGTTAATTTGTGTAATTAACCTCTGTTTTATGGTAGTTTTAAGAATGGCAGCTGAGAACGTTAACAATAGAGTCTATGAGACTGTGGAACAACCTTTGATTACCAACCAAGAGAACGTGCAACATGAAGGCAATATTCCTCCTGTAAACAACACTACCGAGCAAACGATGAATGATGTGATGTTTAAAAGCTTTTTACAGTTCATGCAAAATCAGACGAGGGAGACTCATGTACAAAATATGGGTGGAAATGATAGCAACGCGCGGTCTGTCACAGCCAAGCAGTTCAAGGAGTTGGGACCACCAGATTTCTGTGGAAAGCCCGATCCGATTAAGGCAAAAACGTGGGTTAAGCAAATTACCAAGATATTCGATGTCTTGGGCTGCACGGAGGAACAGAAGGTTCCATTCGCCACCTTTATGTTCCGTGGCAAGGCAGATTATTGGTGAGAGTCTGTGAAGCGTATCCATCCAACCACACTCAACATGTCTTGGGAAAGATTTCAGAAATTTTTTAATGACAAGTACTTTCTTGAAAGTATTCGTCATATGAAGGAGGTAGAGTTTATTAGACTGGAACAAAATAACATGACGGTGTCCTAGTACTAGGCGAAGTTCGTGGAGTTATCCAGGTTTGCACCTCATTTGGTAGAAAATGAGGAACGTATGACGCGGATGTTTCTGAGAGGTCTAAAACCCGAGATTCGACAATATCTTATCTCTCATAAATTTTCTTTATATTCAGATGTTATAAACAGAGCTCAATTATTAGAGCGTGATAACGAGTATGTTCAACCAAGGGACCACAACCAGGGTCATACCGGTGACAGCAGTCATCGGAGCGATGATAACCAGTGAGGAGGGAAGAATATGGACAAAAGTGGTAACCACTCGGGTGGTCATCGTGGCCATGATAATATGAGAGGTGAGTCAAGTGGAAATTTCAAAAAGAGGAGATTCAACAATGACGGGAAAACATCAGTAGCAGCACCAGCACCAACAACAAATTCTAGGGGAGGAGAACGACCGCCAATTAGATGCTACAGATGCGGAGATGAGGGACACATAAGTCCAAATTGTTCACAGCCTTCCAAGGTGTGTTTCAATTGTGGAAAAGACGGTCATAAAGCCCGATTTTGTCCGGTAGCAAAGTCAAGTCCAACTGGGATGGCGGCACCAAAGGCGACTACGGGAAAAACCAAGCCGGTGGTTCAAGGGAGGGTGTTTGTCGTGACTGGCCAAAACGCGAGAAACCCAAACGAGGTGATCACGGGTAAGCTAATCTTGAACTCTTGCGAAGTTTATACCTTACTAGATACCGGTTCTACCCATTCTTTTATCTCTCCTGCTTGTGCTCAATGTTTAAACTTGACTCCAGAGAAATTGGACTTTAACTTATCTGTTGAAACTGCATTGGGTGAAACCTTTGTTACATCTACAGTTTATAAATCTTGCTTGATCCAAGTTGGCATAATCACATTACCTATTGATCTTATCTCTTTAAAGATACTTGCATTTGACGTGATTTTAGGGATTGATTGGTTAACCACTCACCATGCCAAAATTGATTGTTTTCGTAAGGTTGTTAGTTTTCATATTCCTAACCAACCTGTTATACGAATTCAAGCCACTAAACCACTAAAATCAGTCACTGTCATATCAAGCCATAAAGCTATTCGTTTATTGAAAAATGGATGTCAAGCTTTCTTAGCCCATATTATGGACTTGAACAAAAACACGTCAGATTTGAATAATATTCTTGTTGTTAATGAATTTCCTGACGTATTTCCTGAAGAACTTCATGGCCTACCCCCGGAACGTGAAGTTGAATTCTTTATTGATCTTGAACCGGGTACAAAGTCCATTTCTAAAATCCCATATCGAATGGCTCCTATTGAACTTCAAGAGTTAAAAGTCCAACTACGGGAATTGTTAGACATCGGTTTTATTCGTCCTAGTACATCTCCTTGGGGTGCTCCTGTTTTATTCGTAAAAAAGAAAGATGGGAGTATGCGACTTTGTATTGACTACCGAGAATTAAACCATGTCACCATTAAGAATAGGTATCCACTACCTCACATTGATGACTTGTTTGACCAGTTGCAATGAGCACAATACTTTTCACAGATTGATCTTCGTTCTGGATATCATCAACTGAAGATTAAAATTGAGGATATTCCAAAGGCTGCCTTCAGAACTCGGTACGGGCATTATAAATTCTTAGTCATGTCTTTTGGATTGACTAATGCTCCTGCTACTTTCATGGATATGATGAACCGTGTATTCAGGAAATATTTGGATCAGTTCGTTGTTGTCTTTATTGATGACATCCTCATCTATTCCAAAAGCCGTGAAGATCATGAGCACCATTTGAAGCTGGTACTTCAAAGACTTCGTGACAACAAGCTATATGCCAAGCTGAAGAAAGGAAGTAGCATTCCTTGGGCACGTGGTGTCAAAACATGGAGTATCTGTTGACCCGGCGAAGATTGAATCAATACAAAGTTGAGAGCAACCAAAGTCGGTGACCGAAGTGCGTAGCTTTTTGGGCTTAGCTGGTTATTATCGGAGATTCGTGGAAGGATTTTCTCGAATCGCTACTCCGTTAACTCAGATGACTCGGAAAGATACAAAATTTGTATGGAGCGAGGAATGCGAGAAGAGTTTCTAAGAACTCACGAGAAGACTCATTTCGGCACCTATTCTGAAAATACCATCTAGTTCGGATGGATTTGTTATTTATAGCGATGCTTCAGGCAAAGGGTTAGGATGTGTTCTCATGCAACATGGGAAAGTCATAGCCTATGCCTTGCGAAAACTCAAAGAATATGAGAGAAATTATGCTACTCATGATCTGGAGTTGGCAGCAGTCGTTTTTGCGTTGAAAATCTAGAGACACTACTTGTATGGAGAGAAAGTGGAGATTTATACGGATCATAAAAGCCTCAAATATTTCTTCACCCAAAAGAAACTCAACATGAGGCAACGACGTTGGCTCGAGCTGTTGAAGGATTACGACCATAGCATTCAATATCATCCTGGAAAAGTAAACGTTGTAGCTGATGCATTGAGTAGAAGATCATATGCGGGTACGAGTGCGATGTTGTTAACACAAAGACCCATTTTATACGACTTACAAAGGATGGAGATAGAGTTAAAGGCTCCAAGTACCCACGTGATGATATCAAACATACGAGTAGAACCGACTTTGATCGATAAAGTTAAAGCTGCTCAAGCTACGGACCTGGGGCTGATGCGTATGAAGAAGAAAGTGCAAGAAGGTGTTATTCCAGAAGCAGGAATCGATGAAGAAGGAATACTTCGAGTCAACTCCAGACTTTGTGTTCCCAACGATCCTGACTTGAAGCATAGAATCATGATGGAGGCACATAACACACTATTTGCAATCCATCCTGGGAATACCAAAATATATCATGATCTTCGACATACATTTTGGTGGAACAATATGAAGAGAGAGATCGCGGAGTTTATCTCGAGGTGTTTAACCTGTCAACGTGTAAAGGCGGAGCATCAAGTGCCAAAATGTTCATTACAACCACTTGAGATTCTGGAATGGAAGTGGGAACACATTACCATGGATTTCGTTACGGGTCTTCCCAAAGTTTCTCAAGGCATAGATGTGATTTGGGTTATTGTTGATAGATTAACCAAGTCTGCTCATTTCTTACCTATACAAGAAACTTATTCCCTTGAACGTCTTGCTCGAATGTACATGAATGAGATTGTGCGATTGCATGACATGTCAGTATCCATAGTTTCGGATCGTGACCCAAGATTCACTTCAAGATTTTGGGTTAACTTGCAGAAAGCTATGGGCACGGATTTATGATTCAGTTCAGCATACCATCCTCAAACGGACAGACAATTAGAGAGGACTATTCAAACCCTTGAAGATCTATTAAGACTCTGTGTTCTAGATTTCAAAGGAAGTTGGGATAAGTACTTGTCACTGGTGGAATTCTCCTACAACAACAATTATCAAGCAAGTATAGGCATGGCTATATTCGAGGCGTTATATGGACGAAAGTGTCGTTCTCCAGTATGCTGGGACGAGGTGGGAGAAGCAACGTTGTTGGGACCAGAATTAGTACGCATGACTACAGAAAAGATCCAAATGATTCGACAACGTATTCAAACCTCACAAGATCGACAAAAGAGTTATGATGCTCTTTATCGAAAGGACGTGGAATTTAATATTGGGGATCATGTATTGTTACGTGTTGCTCCATGGAATGGAGTTACAAGATTTGGGAAGAGAGGAAAGCTCAATCCACGATTTGTTGGACCATTTGAGATTCTTGACCGAATAGGAAATGTGGCCTATAGACTTGCATTACCTCCAAGTATATCTCGTGTTCATAATATTTTTCATATATCTATGCTTTGTAAATATGTGAAAGACCCAAACCACATTATTGTGTTAGAACCAGACGAGATAGCCGAAGATTTAACGTACGAGGAGGTACTTGTCAAGATATTGGATAGGAAAGAGCATATCCTACGAACAAAGGTTATACCACAAGTCAAGGTTTTGTGGAGGAACCATGCTATTGAGGAAATGACTTGGGAGTTGGAATCGGAAATGAAAAAGAGGTACCCTCACCTTTTCGAAACACCAGGTACGTACGTCAATTTCGAGGACAAAATTTCATAAGGAGGGGAGGTTGTAAGACCCCAACTTATTATGAATAAAATTAAATTTTCTCAATTTATTATCTTGAAATAATAAGGAGTTAATTTGATATAATATGTAAGACCCCAAATAATTAATAAATGAAATTTAATTTCCTTTAATTATTATTTTGAATAGTAAGGGTTGATTTGATTAATGTGGATAGTTATGGGTAAAATACGCAAATGTTTCAAAATAAGCAAGTGGTTATAAAATATTCATTGTTGTCGGGGAATATTCGTTTGGTCGTGGAATATTCGTACTGTCGGGGAATATTCGTACGACGGCGCAGCCATGTGTGGGCCCCATAACGGAAAGCGATTGGAGGAAGAAAACGACAAATATAAGCTGTTTATAAATAACGGCGTAGTTGTTACCGTTTACACTGTTGGAATACCCGGTGGTTAAAATACAGTAATACGCGTTGTTGCACAGTAGCACACGGTATTGCACAGTATTTTGAATTATTGATCCTTACGTAAGAAGGCACTACTCAATAATTGCTACAGGAGTTACTGTTCATTACTTTATTAATTCAATAATTGCTGCGTTGATATTTATATTATTATTGTTTCAATAATTGTCATTACACAGTATTTTCAATTATCAGATCAATAATTCATATTATTTGAATAATATTATCAGATAACATTATTGGCAATGTCTAGAAAGTTCTGTCAAGGAGAGGTTTGGTCATCTAATTGCGCGCTAGTAAGGAGAAATCCTTATTGGAAAGCCCCCTCTATCCTGGGAACGGCCTGGTTGTCGGTACTGTGATTCAGTAATATTATTTTTAATAATTAATTATTGATTATTATGATAAAGAAAATATTTATTTTATGTGGATATAGATGGAGAAAATTTTTAATGTGACAATTGTTGAAAATTAATATTTTATCTTTTTCTGATATATTATTTTAATAATATATTAACGATGATATTTTTACAATGAATGTGGGATATATGAGTATATGAGGAGGTAGAGTATTTTTGTGGCATTAAATATTTAACATATGTTTTGTGTGTCGGTGGACATAATTTTTGACCGAAAATTGAGTATAGACTGTAAAATCGCCCGTTTATGGATTTTGGTCAATTTCTGTTTGGAATTTGGAAAAATTTTCTTCTGTAAAGTTGTAGAGAATGGAATTTCCCATGGAAAGTCGCGAGTTTCGAATTTTTCTGATAAACAGGCTATTTTCTATGAATTGTTGAAGTTTCGGAGAATAAAATGATTTTTATTAAATTTATGGGGGGCCCACTTTTTGGTTGGTAAAATAAAACATGGGCTGCTAATTTTTTTTTCCAAAGAGGCATGCTAGACTTTTTCAAAGCATGCATAGAGAAATTTTTAAGTAAATAATATTATTTTATTATTTAGTCTCCTTTGGCGTTCTAACATTTTCCTATAAATAGAGGGCTAAGTTAGAATTGAAAATCACACCAGAAACAAAGTTTTTTCTCTTTCTATCTCTATATTATCGAGCGTATTCTTGTGAGTATACTTTGAGTGTTGCTATACGGTGCGAGTTTCTGTCAGCACTATACCGAAATTAAGTCAGAAGTACGGCTATTTTGAGGTAAGGGATGTTATTTTCTTCTTAAATGATATTATTTTCTTCAATATCATTATGCTGAAATATTGGTGAACGTTTTTATTAAATTTGGAACTTTTTGTGCCGGAGTTACTATTCACGTATACGGCACTATTCACGTATACGGCACTATTCACTATTCACAGAAAAAAAAAAATTCTTTTCGTCCAAAAATATCTATTGTGGATACTAGCTTTGATTGTATCCATGTTTTGATCATTCTTGAATTTTACACCACTATGATTATTTTTGAGATATTGTTGGACATGGATAAAACAAAGTACGAATCCTTAATCCTTAATCCTTGTCATTTTGTTTCACTGGATTCGCTTCTTTAAAAATATTTTTTTATCATCTTCAGTCTTAAAAGATGTTATTATTGAATATCTTTGGCCTGTAGTGCAAAGATAAATGATTTCTGATGAATATCTTTGGCCCGTAGTGCAAAGATGAACAGGTGTTTAGATGAACATGACCAACAGATGAATATCCTTGGCCTGTAGTGCAAGGATGAATATATGATTCAGGATGTGCATTGATTGATGTTACAGGGATAAAAATACTGTTGATGGACTGTTAAATTCATAGACATTAGTAGATTTCATCATCTACGTAACTCTTCTATGAATTAATATTTTCAGCTGCGAATATTGATTTAAAACTTGTTGTCTATTGTATTCTATTAAATTTTTTTCCTGTTGAAGGCTAACGATAATTTGTTGTATATTATCTTGGTCATAATATTCTTTACTGAGCTAGTTGAGCTCACCCTTTTCCTTTTTGTTCCATTTTTCTTCTCAGGAGACGAGAATATAGCGAGTACGAGTCGGGGTATGAATTGATGGTCCTTGAGAGAGTTGTTTAGTAGTCCTCACCACTTTTGTAAAATAATATATCAATAATTGTATTGAGGACATAGTTGGGTATGTATATTGTCTAGATGACAATGTTTGTATTCAAACTCACAGTTTATGGGTTGTAAAAGTTGTGGTTGTTTCTGTACCATGTATTTGGCGACTCAAAATGGGTTGGATGGAATGGACCTATTTTGGGGGCGTCACAGTTGGTATCAGAGCTTAGGGATATGATCTCTGGCGGAGATCGAGGAATAGAACTAGGAGGGGAGAGACGAGTAATTCCTTCGCTAGTGTGTCCTACCTAAGCTTATTTGTTAGTTGGTCAGTATATAGGGATATTATGTGATATGTGATTTGCTTAATTAACCCTTGTTTTATGGCAGTATTTAAGAATGGCAACCGAGAATGTTAACAATGGAGTTAATGAGACCGTGGAGATGCATGTACTTACTAACGAGGCGAACGTGCAACAGGCTGTCAATGTTCCTCCTGTGAACAACACCACTGATCAGACGATGAACGACGCGATGTTTAGAAGCTTTTTGCAGTTCATGCAAAATCAGACGAGAGAGACTCGTGTTCAAAATACAGGAGGAAATGATAACAATTCACGGGTTGTCACAGCCAAGCAGTTCAAAGAGTTGGGACCACCAGAATTTAAGGGAAAGCCAGATCCGATCATGGCGGAGACATGGGTCAAACAAATTACCAAGATATTCGATGTCTTGGGATGCACGGAGGAACAGAAGGTTCCATTCGCCACCTTTATGTTCCGTGGCGAGGCAGACTACTGGTGGGAGTCTGTGAAGCGTACCCATCCAGCCGCACTCAGCATGTCTTGGGAGACGTTTCAGAAACTATTTAATGACAAATACTTTCCTGAAAGTGTTCGTCATATGAAGGAAGTGGAGTTCATCAGATTAGAACAAAATAACATGACGGTGTCTCAGTACGAGGCAAAGTTTGCAGAGTTATCCAGGTTTGCACCTTATTTGGTGGAGAATGAGGAACGTATGACGCGGATGTTTCTGAGAGGTTTGAAACCCGGCATACGACAATATCTCATCTCTCATAAATTTTCTCTCTATTCAGATGTTGTTAACAGGGCTCAATTGTTGGAGCGAGATAACGAGTACGGTCGACCGAGGTACCACAATCAGGATCATACTAGTGATAGCAGTCAACAAAATAACGATAACCAGTGGAGAAAGAAAAAGACGGACAAAAATGGTAACCACTTTGGTGGTAATCATGGCCATGAAAATAGAAGAAGCGAGTCAGGAGGATATTTTAAAAAGAGGAGATTTAACAACGACCATGTGAAGACGACAGTGCCGGCAGCAACTGGTTCTAAGGGAGGAGAAAGACCACCGGGCATATGCTACAAGTGTGGGAAAGAGGGACATATCAGTCCAAACTGCCCACAACAGTTCAAGGTATGCTATAATTGTGGAAAGGAAGGACATATCGCTCGAGATTGTACGGTAGCAAAACCTAGTTCAGCGGGGACGGTGACTCAAAAGGCTGTCCCAGAAAAGCCAAAGTCAATGGTTCCTGGAAGAGCGTTTGTTGTGACTGGTCAACATGCGAGGAACCCAAACGAGGTGATCACGGGTAAGCTATTTATAAATTCTTGCGAAGTTTATACCTTACTTGATACCGGTGCTACCCATTCATTTATCTCTCCTGCTTGTGCTCAACGTTTAAACTCGACTCCGGAGAAATTAGACTTTGACTTATCTGTGGAAACTCCGTTAGGAGAAACTTTCATCACATCCACTGTTTATAAATCTTGTTTGATTCAAGTTGGCACCATCACCTTACCTGTTGACCTGATCTCTTTAAAGATACTTGCTTTTGATGTGATTTTAGGGATTGATTGGTTAACTACTCATCATGCCAAAATTGATTGTTTTCGTAAGGTTGTTAGTTTTCATATTCCTAATCAACCTGTTGTTCGAATTCAGGCAACTAAACCATTAAAATCAATCACTGTCATATCTAATCATAAAGCTATTCGTTTATTGAAAAACGGATGTCAAGCTTTCTTAGCCCATGTTATGGATTTGAATAAAGACACGTCAAAATTGAATAATATTCCTGTTGTTATTGACTTTCCTGACGTATTTCCTGAAGAACTTCCTGGTCTACCCCCAGAACGTGAAGTTGAATTCTTTATTGATCTTGAACCTGGTACAAAGCCCATTTCTAAAACCCCATATCGAATGGCTCCTATTGAACTTCAGGAGTTAAAAGTCCAACTACAGGAGTTATTGGACATCGGTTTCATTCGTCCTAGTACATCTCCTTGGGGTGCTCCTGTTTTATTCGTAAAGAAGAAAGACGGGAGTATGCGACTTTGTATTGACTATCGGGAATTGAACCATGTCACCATCAAGAATAGGTATCCTCTACCTCGTATTGATGACTTGTTTGACCAGTTGCAAGGAGCACAATTCTTTTCAAAAATCGATCTTCGTTCTGGATATCATCAGCTTAAAATTAGAACTGAGGATATTCCAAAGACTGCCTTCAGAACTCGGTATGGGCATTATGAATTCTTAGTCATGTCTTTTGGATTGACTAATGCTCCTGCTGCTTTCATGGATATGATGAACCGAGTATTTAAAGATTATTTGGATCAATTCGTTGTTGTCTTTATTGATGACATCCTCATATATTCCAAAAGCCGTGAAGATCATGAGCACCATTTGAAGCTGGTACTCCAAAGGCTTCGTGAAAACAAGTTATATGCTAAGTTGAAGAAATGCGAGTTCTGGCTTGAGGAAGTAGCATTCCTTGGGCACGTGGTGTCAAAAAATGGAGTATCTGTTGACCCGACGAAGATTGAAGCAATACAAAGTTGGGAGCAACCGAAGTCGGTCACTGAAGTACGTAGCTTTTTGGGCTTAGTTGGTTATTATCGGAGATTCGTGGAAGGGTTTTCTCGAATTGCTACTCCATTAACTCAGCTAACTCGGAAGGATACAAAATTCGTATGGAGCGAGGAATGCGAGAAGAGTTTCCAAGAGCTTAAGAGGAGACTTATTTCGGCACCTGTTCTAACAATACCATCTGGTTCGGATGGATTTATTATCTACAGCGATGCTTCGGGCAAAGGGTTAGGATGTGTTCTCATGCAACGTGGGAAAGTCATAGCCTATGCCTCGCGACAACTTAAAGAGTATGAGAGGAATTATCCTACTCATGATCTAGAGTTGGCAGCAGTCGTTTTCGCGCTAAAGATCTGGAGGCACTATCTATACGGGGAGAAAGTGGAGATATATTCAGATCATAAAAGCCTCAAATATTTCTTCACACAGAAAGAACTCAACATGCGGCAACGACGTTGGCTCGAGTTGTTGAAAGATTACGACCACACTATTCAATACCATCCTGGAAAAGCGAACGTGGTAGCTGACGCATTGAGTAGAAGATCATATGCAGGAATGAGTGCAATGATGTCAAGTATACGCATAGAGCCAACTTTAATAGAAAAAGTTAAGGTTGCTCAAGCCACCGATCCGGAGCTGATGCATATGAAGACGAAAGTACAAGAAGGTGCCATTCCAGAAGCGAGAATTGATGAAGAAGGAATACTTCGAGTCCACTCCAGACTTTGTGTTCCTAACGATCCTGATTTGAAGTACAAGATCATGATGGAGGCACACAATACACCGTTTGCAATTCATCCTGGAAGTACCAAAATGTATCGTGACCTTCGACATACATTTTGGTGGAACAATATGAAAAGAGAGATTGCAAAGTTTATTTCAACGTGTTTAACTTGTCAACGTGTAAAGGCGGAGCATCAAGTGCCAAAGGGTCCATTGCAACCACTTGAGATTCCGAAATGGAAGTGGGAACACATTACTATGGATTTCGTTACGGGTCTTCCTACGGTTTCTCAAGGCATCAATGCTATTTGGGTTATTGTTGATAGATTAACCAAGTCTGCTCATTTCTTGCCGATACGGGAGACTTATTCCCTTGAACGTCTTGCTCAAATGTACGTAAATGAGATTGTAAGATTGCATGGCATGCCAGTATCCATAGTTTCGGATCGTGACCCAAGATTTACTTCAAGATTTTGGGTTAGCTTACAAAAAGCTATGGGTACGGAGTTACGATTCAGTTCGGCATACCATCCTCAAACGGACGGACAATCAGAGAGGACTATTCAGACTCTTGAAGATTTATTAAGACTCTGTGTCCTAGACTTCAAGGGCAGTTGGGATAAATATTTACCATTGGTGGAATTCTCCTACAACAACAGTTATCAAGCAAGCATTGGTGTGGCCCCATTTGAAGCATTGTATGGACGAAAGTGTCGCTCTCCAGTATGTTGGGACGAGGTGGGTGAAGCAACATTGTTGGGACCCGAGTTAGTACGTATGACTATAGAGAAGATCCAAACGATTCGACAACGTATACAAACGGCACAAGATCGACAAAAGAGTTATGCGGATCTTCATCGAAAGGACGTAGAATTTAGTGTTGGGGATCATGTATTGTTGCGTGTTGCCCCATGGAAGGGAGTTACAAGATTCGGGAAGAGAGGAAAGCTTAATCCACGATTTATTGGTCCGTTTCAAATTCTTGATCGAGTAGGTAATGTAGCCTATAGACTCGTGTTACCTCCAAGTATGTCTCGTGTTCATAATGTTTTTCATATATCGGTGCTTCGTAAATATGTGAAAGACCCGAACCACGTCATTGAGTTAGAACCGGACGAGATAGCCGAAGATTTAACGTATGAGGAAGTACCTGTCAAGATCTTGGATAGGAAGGAGCATGTCCTACGCACGAAGGTAATACCACAAGTTAAAGTTTTGTGGAGGAATCATGCTATAGAGGAAATGACCTGGGAGTTGGAAACGGAAATGAAAGCGAGGTATCCTCACCTTTTCGAAACACCAGGTACGTATGTCAATTTCGAGGACGAAATTTCATAAGGAGGGGAGGTTGTAAGACCCCAAATAATTAATAAATGAAATTTAATTTCCTTTAATTATTATTTTGAATAGTAAGGGTTGATTTGATTAATGTGGATAGTTATGGGTAAAATACGCAAATGTTTCAAAATAAGCAAGTGGTTATAAAATATTCATTGTTGTCGGGGAATATTCGTTTGATCGTGGAATATTCGTACTGTCGGGGAATATTCGTACGACGGCGCAGCCATGTGTGGGCCCCATAACGGAAAGCGATTGGAGGAAGAAAACGATAAATATAAGCTGTTTATAAATAACGGCGTAGTTGTTACAGTTTACACTGTTGGAATACCCGGTGGTTAAAATACAGTAATACGCGTTGTTGCACAGTAGCACACGGTATTGCACAATATTTTGAATTATTGATCCTTACGTAAGAAGGCACTACTCAATAATTGCTACAGGAGTTACTGTTCATTACTTTATTGATTCAATAATTGCTGCGTTGATATTTATATTATTATTGTTTCAATAATTGTCATTACACAGTATTTTCAATTATCAGATCAATAATTCATATTATTTGAATAATATTATCAGATAACATTATTGGCAATGTCTAGAAAGTTCTGTCAAGGAGAGGTTTGGTCATCTAATTGCGCGCCAGTAAGGAGAAATCCTTATTGGAAAGCCCCCTCTATCCTGGGAACGGCCTGGTTGTCGGTACTGTGATTCGGTAATATTATTTTTAATAATTAATTATTGATTATTATGATAAAGAAAATATTTATTTTATGTGGATATAGATGGAAAAAATTTTTAATGTGACAATTGTTGAAAATTAATATTTTATCTTTTTCTGATATATTATTTTAATAATATATTAACGATGATATTTTTACAATGAATGTGGGATATATGAGTATATGAGGAGGTAGAGTATTTTTGTGGCATTAAATATTTAACATATGTTTTGTGTGTCGGTGGACATAATTTTTGACCGAAAATTGAGTATAGACTATAAAATCGCCCGTTTATGGATTTTGGTCAATTTCTGTTTGGAATTTGGAAAAATTTTCTTCTGCAAAGTTGTAGAGAATGGAATTTCCCATGGAAAGTCGCGAGTTTCGAATTTTTCTGATAAACAGGCTATTTTCTATGAATTGTTGAAGTTTCGGAGAATAAAATGATTTTTATTAAATTTATGGGGGGCCCACTTTTTGGTTGGTAAAATACAACATGGGCTGCTGATTTTTTTTTCCAAAGAGGCATGCTAGACTTTTTCAAAGCATGCGTAGAGAAATTTTTAAGTAAATAATATTATTTTATTATTTAGTCTCCTTTGGCGTTCTAACATTTTCCTATAAATAGAGGGCTAAGTTAGAATTGAAAATCACACCAGAAACAAAGTTTTTTCTCTTTCTATCTCTATATTATCGAGCGTATTCTTGTGAGTATACTTTGAGTGTTGCTATACGGTGCGAGTTTCTGTCAGCACTATACCGAAATTAAGTCAGAAGTACGGCTATTTGAGGTAAGGGATGTTATTTTCTTCTTAAATGATATTATTTTCTTCAATATCATTATGCTGAAATATTGGTGAACGTTTTTATCAAATTTGGAACTTTTTGTGCCGGAGTTACTATTCACGTATACGGCACTATTCACGTATACGGCACTATTCACTATTCACAGAAAAATTATTTTTTTTTCTTTTCGTCCAAAAATATCTATTGTGGATACTAGCTTTGATTGTATCCATGTTTTGATCATTCTTGAATTTTACACCACTATGATTATTTTTGAGATATTGTTGGACATGGATAAAACAAAGTACGAATCCTTAATCCTTAATCCTTGTCATTTTGTTTCACTGGATTCGCTTCTTTAAAAATATTTTTTTATCATCTTCAGTCTTAAAAGTGCAAAGATAAATGATTTCTGATGAATATCTTTGGCCCGTAGTGCAAAGATGAACAGGTGTTTAGATGAACATGACCAACAGATGAATATCCTTGGCCTGTAGTGCAAGGATGAATATATGATTCAGGATGTGCATTGATTGATGTTACAGGGATAAAAATACTGTTGATGGACTGTTAAATTCATAGACATTAGTAGATTTCATCCTCTACGTAACTCTTCTATGAATTAATATTTTCCGCTGCGAATATTGATTTAAAACTTGTTGTCTATTGTATTCTATTAAATTTTTTTCCTGTTGAAGGCTAACGATAATTTGTTGTATATTATCTTGGTCATAATATTCTTTACTGAGCTAGTTGAGCTCACCCTTTTCCTTTTTGTTCCATTTTTCTTCTCAGGAGACGAGAATATAGCGAGTACGAGTCGGGGTATGAATTGATGATCCTTGAGAGAGTTGTTTAGTAGTCCTCACCACTTTTGTAAAATAATATATCAATAATTGTATTGAGGACATAGTTGGGTATGTATATTGTCTAGATGACAATGTTTGTATTCAAACTCACAGTTTATGGGTTGTAAAAGTTGTGGTTGTTTCTGTACCATGTATTTGGCGATTCAAAATGGGTTAGATGGAATGGACCTATTTTGGGGGCGTCACATAATACTTTGGTTATGGGTGAAATGTGCAAATTTTACAAAATAAGCAAGTGGTTATAAAATATTCATTTCTGTCGGGGAATATTCGTTTAGTCGTGAAATATTCTTTTTATCGGGAATATCCGTACGACGGCGCAGTCATTTGTGGGCCCCATAACAGAATAACTGTCGGATGAATAAAATGACAAATTTGAGTTATTACAAATAACGGTGTAATCGTTACCGTTAACACTATTGGAATACCTAGTGGTTAAAATACAGTAATACGCGTAATGGCACAGTAGCACACGGTATTGCACAGTAATGTTGAATTATTGATCCTTACGTAAGAAGGCGCTACTCAATAATTGTTACAGTAGTTACTGTTTAATATTTTATTTTATTGATTCAATAATTGCTACATTGATAGATTATATTATTGTTGTTTCAATAATTGTCACTGCATTATATTTCCCATTATTAGATCAATAATTCATATTATTTGAATAATATTATTAGATAGCATTATTGACAATGTCTAGAAAGTTCTGTCAAGGAGAGGTTAGGTTATCTAATTGCGCGCCAGTAAGGAGAAATCCTTATTGAAAATTCCCCTCTTTCCTGAGAACGGCCTAGTTGTCATAATTGTGATTCTGTAATATTATTTGTGAATAATTAATTATTGATTCATTTGATAAGGAAATATTTATTTTATATAAATGATGAATTTATTTATTTCATGTGATTATAATTGAAGGAGTTAATGTTGAGGTGTTTTATCTGTATTTTTGTCCGAATGGAGGTATTAAAAATCAAATAAGTATTTTTACGATATATTGCGTGAGTTATAATTTTTAATCTGACCGTTGGATCGTTGTGATTTTTGGATATGTTATATATATAAGTTGGGTATATGTCCACAAATTTTGAACCGTTAAAAATGAAAGAATAATTTGTTATGAATTTTAAGAGGTGACTGCTTCAGAAATTAGGGTTATAAATGATTTTGGTAGAAAATTCAAGAATTGAGTGGGCCCACTTGTGGTTGGTGAAGAAATTTGCTGAATTTTATTCCAAATGTGGTGGGTGGCAATAGTAGCAGGTAAAGCCATCAGGTAGCAGGTCAAGTCTGTTTCGGCGGGCTAACATTTTCCTATAAATAGAGGGTTAAGTTAGAATTAAAAATCACACCAGAAACATAAGCTTTCTTTCTTTCTCTCTCTATATTATCGAGCGTATTTTGTGAGTATTTAGATACTTTGAGAGTTATTATTCAGTACAAGTTTCATTCAGCATCACTTCCAACCTTTCATTCCGAAGTACTGTTTCTTTGAGGTAAGGGATGTTACTTTCTTCATATATGATATTATTTCTTTCAATATCATTATGCCGAAGTATTGATCTAAATTTTTAATCAAATTTGGAACTTGTTGTGTCGGGGTTACTATTCACGTATACGGCACTATTCACGTATACGGTACTATTCACAAATACGGCACTATTTATCGAAAAATAAAATTTTCTCTTTTTCTTCCAGATGTCTTTTATGGTTACTATCTTTGATTGTATCCATGTTTTGATCTTTATTTTTGAATTTTACTTCACACTTGGTTATTATGGAGTATTATTGAATTTGGATGAACCGAAATACGAATCCCTAATATTTGTCCTTCTGTTACACTAGATTCGTTCTCTAAAATATTTTTCATCATCCTAAGTCCTTAATGGTGATAATTGATGAATATCTTTGGCCTGTAGTGCAAAGATGAATGATTACCTGATAAATATATTTGGCCCGTAGTGCAAAGATGAACAGGTGTTGAGATGAACATGACCAACTAGTGATACAAATGAATATCTTTGGCCCGTAGTGCAAAGATTTATATTGATTGATGTTACAGGGATAAAATATTGATGATGGACTTTTAAATTCATAGATGATAGTAGATTTCATTCTCTACTTAACTCTTCTAATGAATTGTTGTTTCCGCTATAGTTGTTGATCTAAAACTTGTTGTCTATTGTATTCTATCAAATTTTTCTCTATTGAAGACTAAGAATAATTTGTTGTATATTATCTTAGTCATAATATTCTTTACTGGGCTAGTTGAGCTCACCCTTTTCCTTTTTGTTCTATTTTTCTTCTCAAGAAGCGAGAACATAGCAGGAACTAGTCGGGGTAAGAGTGATGGTCCTAGTCAGTTGTTTTAGCAGTCCTCGCTATTTTTATAAAATAGTACATCAATAATTATAATGAAGACTTTATTTGGGTATAGATATTGTATAGAAGACAATATTGTATTTAAACTCACAGTATGTGTTGTCGTATTTTGCACGACAACTGTATTAATAAAGTTGTAGTTATTTTTTCTATATCATGTATTTGGCGATTCAGAATGAGTGATGTATACCTATTTTGGGGGCGTCACACCCAATGTAGGCCCGCCCATCATTCAAAATAATAATAATAGTAATAATAATAATAATAATAATAATAATAATATTAAGAAAAATAATAATTATTATTTCAAAATAATAATAATAACTTCAAAATAATAATAATAATTTCAAAATAATAACAACAACAATAATAATAAATTTTAAATAATTATTATTATTATTATTAATTTTTTTGTTATTATTATTTAAAAATTATTATTATTACTATTATTATTTTGAAATTATCATTATGATTATGATTATTATTATGATCATGAGCAAGACTATATTTAATTACAAACTCCTCGCTGGCCGACCGTATGAGGGATTAATTTTTTTTATTTTATGAATGTTTGCTTAATTATTCTTCTTTTTTATACTGCATCTTATTTAAGTAATTAATTTTTTTTCTCGACATTCAGACGTGAGTCTCATGCATATTTTTATCCTTAATATAACATTTCTTTATCAAAATTAACTTTTTCAAAAAATTAATTAGACATTTTCATATTTGTTTTTATAAATAAAAAAAAATTAGACCGCGAAACTTTGTCTATTTTGTCGGTAGGGGTGAGCATGGTGCGGTTTGAAGTCCAAACTGCACCCGAAATCGTTTAGGTGACAAATCTAAAATTGCACACGAAACCGCTTGTGATTGGTGCGGTGCGATTTTAAGTGTGCGGTGCGGTTTCAATTGGTGCGGTTTCGGTTATAAAACCAATTGAAACAACAAAAAAGTCTAAACGTTCTATAAAATTTAACACAAAACTCACATCGAACAATTAACTTAGTGACAGAGTCGACAATGAGAATTATATCATGTATAGAAACAAAACTCTTTCTGGCAAATATGTCAAATTCACCATCAAATCATAGAACAGTAAGACACATAAAATAATTTTAGTTTATAATAAAGGAATGATATTTTAAAACTAAAACATATGCTATATAAAACAACGGAGATCATATATTCGATAACAAAGATTTATCTAGTTCCCCAAAAATTAAAAGTATATACCAGAGATATAATAAAATTCTATCTTATATATTGCTGGGAGGACTTATAGAATATAATCATAACTGTACCTAATTTAAAAAATAATCTATTGTCGCTAGGATTGAGCAAAAAATGGGTATAACCGAATTACCGAACCGAAATAATTTAACCGAAATTTTTTGACAATTCAGTTATTTTTAATATTTTCAATTATATCCGAATTTTTTCTCGATTTTCAGTTAGTTTGTACGAATATTATTTTTGGGTTATTCGGTTTAACCGAATAACCGAACAACACTTGACTTAAAATAAAACTCTTGACTCAGTAGTCAGCACTCAGCGGCTCAGCCCATTCATTACTAATTTACTACTCCCTCAGTTCCAAATTAATTACTCAGTTTTGATTTTTTAAAATTAAATTGACCATTTTTAAAACTAATTTTTTTTATTATTTTTGTTAAAATATAGGTGAAGAGATTATAACAAATATATATATATATATATATATAATTTATTACTAATCTTAATTTTTATAATTTTAGAATTATATTTATTTATATTTAATTATCAATTTTAAAAATAGTCAATTTGAAACTGACCGATTAATTTGGGACCAAGGGAGTAGTTTACTAAATTGTCGGGATAAATCAACTTTTAGTACCTGTACTGGGACACGACTTATAATTTGGTACCCGAAGTGAAAAAAGTTACAAACTGGTGATTGTACTCGAAAAATGTTACACTCCATTAAATATTAGGGACACGACTTACAATTTGGTAGCCAAAATGAAAAAAAATTACAAACTGGTGATTGTACTCAAAAAATATTACACTTTGTTAAACATTATGGTTTCATCTTTATTCTGTTTTGAAAATTAAGGTTCTCTTCTTCTGTCATTCTTCTTATCTCGATTCTCTATTGATTACTTGTTCCCATATATTTATTAAAGGCTTTTTAGTGTTTAATTGAAAGGATGAGCTCGTCTTGGAGTGGAATCGTAAATGAAATCGGGGAAGAAGATTGTAGTTCATGCAACATAAATAAATGGGTTACACCAGAGTTCCCAAGTCGGCGCCATTGTGGAGTAATGATGCGAATGTGGGAGGCAAGAAAAGATGGAACAAAACATCGAGGATATTCTTCGCGTCGACTTCGCTTCTCTCTCTGTATGTTTCTCTCCCGTTGGATCAATTTTAATGATTATTTAAGAATTGGAAAGTACAAGCACCAGATCACAAAATTTTTTTGAGTACAATCACCAGTTTGTAACTTTTTTCACTTCGGGTACCAAATTGTAAGTTATGTCCCTAATGTTTAACGGAGTGTAACATCTTTCGAGTATAATCATCAGTTTGTAACTTTTTTCAATTCGGGTACCAAATTGTAAGTCGTGTCCCAGTACAGATACCAAAAGTTGATTTATCCCCTAAATTGTCGAAGACTCGAACTCTTATCAGATCTGATCTCTCAAGTATCGTCTTCTCGAACTCTCAACTCTTGGCGCCGGCGGCCTTTCATCTCGAACTCTCAGATCTCGGCGCCGGCGGCAGCTTTCCATTTGTTAAGGACGAGTCGTCCCCCTGTCGCTCAAACATAAGGAAGAAGGAAGAAAAGCTAGGTTTTGGAAATAAGAATACTCTGACAGTAAGCGGGGCGTTTGAGATCAACTTTTCCCCTAATAACCAATCCAGAGGTAAAAAATATTCTTATTTTTTGTTCTTTTTATAATTTCTTTTATTAATTTTGATTTGGATCTGTGTAAGATTTGCTTTGAGATTATTCCCATTTTTCTTTTTGTCTATGAATTTGATGTTTCGTGGATGAGAAAATGTATTTCGATATGTTCTTGAACAGGCCCGTGTGTGACATTTGTAACTCCTATGCCGTCTCTCACAATGAATCATCAGATCAGGTTACCTTTTCTGTTTTTAAGTTATTTTTCTTATCCGGTTTGTTTATGCGCAAAATCATTAGAAAAAATAAGCAGCATTCGAAAATATATGAGCTTTTGTTTTGTTTTCTTCTGTTTTCATTTTTTGTCAAAAATTCAGCTATAAATTTGTTTGATCAGGTACAAGGTTATGGACAATCCTAATTGGTATGGAAAGAGCTTCTTTTGCAAAATAAACTAAATACGACCCAGACTGAAGATCCAATCTATTATAGACTACTGAGTGTTTTACAAATTTATGCCAATATGCCATCAGCAGTCTAGAAACTTGGAATATATTGTCCTAGGGGAATGGTCATGTTATTGATTACGGGAATTGTTATTTCCATAATTATGTTTTGATAATTCACATGTCTCATGAGTTTGAGAACTTACCATTCATGTGAGTCCTTTTGGAAATATCAATTCCCTATTCATTTTCACAGAAGTTGTTGGATTACCTTGTTCATTGCTTGTTCAGTTTATCTTTGACTTCTTTTTCTATTTCATTATGTGCCCCTAAATCCCAATAACACAAGTTTTTCAACAATAAATTTATGAGAAGAGAATTGAAACTTTTTTATTAAAAAAAAATTAAATATGTAGTACTGCTACTGCAAAAATTCGGGGGGGGGGGGATATTTCGTACTGGGTATAGAAGAAGAAGACGAAAGAACCGAAGGATTCGACAGTCTGATAGAGCAAGTAAGCCATGGAAGAGAAAGCGAAAGCTCTGTAGAGTAACAGCCACAGGGGATGGAGATTTCTCCAGCAGGGGAGCCACAAATTAGAAGACTTGAGCAGCTGCTGATCATCTCTTCTTCTTTCTTTGATGACGAGATTCAGTGAAATTATTGACGGAATAGTGAAAATGAGAACACAGACTGGTACTTGCCATTGAAGCCGGTAATCTAAGCCCACTGCTGCTGCTTCTGGGTTGAAGTCCATTGATGTTGATTTATTATTTCTTCATACTAACAATTTTCAGAAATGAGAAAACCCAACCCGAATGCACTCTCGAATAATTTGAGGAAGAAATACAGTGAGGGATTGTTTGATAAGTATTTTGGAGTGACTTTGAAACATGTTTCACACAATTAAATTAACAGAGAAGACAAATATGGTCGTTGACATAATTTATTTCATGGGGGCCTCATATAAGGCCCTTAACCATAACTGTACCTATTTGTGGACTGTTGACTGTAGGCTTGGACGTGTAGTTATCCATAAATGCTAGGAGTAGAGTGATCCACAGTGACCAAAGAGCGAGAGGCCCATGCCAATGTGTCTGGATGGGAAAAAACAAGTCTTCCATATGGCTGTTTATCATCACAAAGCAAAGTAAAATCTAATATCAGAACATCTGACCCTTCACTCGATCAATCCTTTATTGCATAATAGTATATCCCATAGCTTGGATATTTAGCTTTTCATTCTGGAAGAAGGTAAGGGTTTGTCTCCCGGGGAATCATTCAATAGTTTTTATTTTCCTCACTTGTTTTTTACCATACTAATTCTAATTCCATTAAAGCAAACAATAGATGAATAAATAGGTCATCTGTTGGGAGCATGTTACTCCTCAAAGATTACTTTATTAGTAAATTAACATAAAGGGATATTTACTTAGATCAAGTTAGGGATTTTTTTGCTTCTTTGAAGTATGGCCAATAAGGCCAGTAGCATCACGTTCATTATTACTAGAGATGGAGACTTTATATGTGCTCTCGCCCATACTAATGTAATTGGCTCATTTCACTATTGTAGGGAATTAAAAAAAACTACTTTTAAAACTAGTGGAAAGACCCTTCTAATAGAGTAGCAAAGCAGCTTCACAATGTAGAAAAAGCCCATAATTCAGTGTGTTAACTGAGTTTTAGTTGTTGGCATTGGGTCATGGATTGGGTGACAACCTATTTCTGGGTATCCTTTTAAGTTCATACTGTTGGCAAATGCGGAGCTTAAACTTTTCTTGTTTACATTATCATGGTTGGCATATGATTTTATATTACTTCTTTTGAGTATAGTTGGTTTTTAATGGGTACAAAATATTAAAACTTTTGGATACACTTTACTTTAAGAGATGCTTAAATTATAGCTTTGTGGAATGTCCCTTTTCCCCGTTAATAGGTTGGCAATAACAATCACATCTTCTGCTGGGCATGCCAAAACCATTACTGCTATCTTTGTAAAAAGGCAGTGAAGCGCAGCTCCAATCATTATGGGCCGAAGGGTTGCAAACAACACACAGCGGGATAGTTTCAACTTTCAACAACATAGCTGATTAGCTATAAAGGCAAAAATAAACATAAAAAACAGCATGTGCTGTTGATGACAGAATGTGCTTTTTCTATAACAGCTGATGAAAGACCTGATGCAACCAAATTCAGTATTTGTAATGAGACCCACTATGATATGATAGTCCCTTTCAGCCTAAGTAAAATAATCTAGGGACATGGATTTGTAAATAATTTTATTAGCTAATTTTTGGTCTTACATTTTAAGTTCAAGACTGGCTTTCTCAATTGCTGTTTGTTTATGATTTCTCTTTTTTAAGTTGTCTAAAAACTGAGAGAGTTTGAACAGACATTAAGCCAGTCCTACGATCAGTTATATTTTATGTATGTCTTCTCCCTTCAGTGCTTATATTCTCTCTCATTAAACAGGCTTGAAGGCAGATTGGATTAAAGTTTTTATTGATAACAATCATGAAGGAAGACATTTTTTTGGGGACTATATCTTGGAAATCTAGCAATGACAGAGTTAGGTACTTGTTTTCTTAATCCATTCCAGCTTCCTGCCTTTACTGTAGCATTTTGCCACTAATTCTCCTACTGCCAAACTCGATTCCATTCTACAGCGGTGTGGCACCCTTTTCAATTTTTTCTTGGCTTTCACTACGCTAGTACAAGTAAAGGAGCCAGATCTATGATGAGTGTTTGCTGAATGGATTGTTTAATAAGGTGGATCTACTATAATAGTTAAGTTAGTGTTTAAAAATTTCCCTTCCATAAATGTTGTGTTCAATCTGTTATAAAACTCTAGTAAAGTATAGAAATATACTCTTATAATTGCTGCATAAATTTAGAGAGAATAAGTAAGAGAGAAAAAGAGAGAAATTCTTCAGAGAGAATTCTTATTATTTCCTTCAACTTTCATTCTTTTATATAGGAGAAGAAAAGAAGAGGTGTATGAGAGAAGCCATCAGGAAGTGTATGAGAGAAGCCATCCGGAGGTGTATGAGAGAAGCCATCAAAGGAATCGTGAGGGAATCATATTATAACGCTTCCCCTGATTTCCTACGATAGAAGATTATGTCTCATTAAAAACTTTGTTAAGAAAACCCAGTGGGAAAAACTTAACGAAGGAAAAAAGAGTACATATCTGTTACATAAATATCTTAATTGACTGCCTCGTAAAAACCTTGTCAGGAAAAACCCATTGGGATAAAAACTGTGACTAAGGAAAAAGAGTACAGTCTTCCCCTCAAAAGGAATTCATTACTTCTTGATGAAATGTTGTCATAAGTCTTTCAGTCGACACATTTCGATTCTTTTCCGAAGTTTTGCAAACGTTGCATTTGGTAGCGACTTTGTGAATAAGTCGGCTGGAATATCACATGATCGAATTTGGTGCACATCAATATCACCATTCTTTTGTAGCTCATGTGTGAAGAAGAATTTAGGTGAAATGAGCTTTATTCAATCTCCCTTGATGTACCTTCCTCTAAGTTGAGCAATACGTACAGCGTTATATTCATATAGAATTGTAGGAATATCTTTGATTGATGGTAATCCACATGACTTTTGAATATGCTGAATAATTGATCTCAACCAAACATATTCTCTGCTTGATTCATGTATAGCGAGAATCTTCGAGTGATTTGAAGATGTAGCTGTCATGGTTTGCTTTGTGGATTTCCAGAATATAGCCGTGTCATAATATGTAAATACATAACCTGTTTGTGATCTTTCATTGTGTGGATCTGCTAAATATCCTGCATCGGCATATCCAACCAATCGCGAAGTTGAATCTCTTGGATAAAATAAACCAAGATCAATACTTTCACGGAGGTATCTCAAAATGTGTTTGATCACATCCCAATGTCTCTTAGTTGAAGAAGAATTGTATCTTGCTAACAAGTTGACAGTAAAAACAGGTTGTGTATAGTTTGCAAAATACATAAGAGCACCTATTGCACTTAGGTATGAAACTTCAGGTCCAAGAACTTCTTCCATTTCACTTAGGCATGGAACTTCAGGTCCAAGAACTTCTTCCATTGTACTTAGGCATGGAACTTCAGGTCCAAGAACTTCTTCCCCACTTTCTAGAGGCTAAAATGGATCTTTATCAAATTCTAAAGATCGAACAACCATCGGGGTAGTCAAAAGATGAGCTTTATCCATATGAAAACGACTGAGAATCTTTTCAGCATGTGTATTGATGAGCAAAAATTCCAAATGCTAAATGCTCCACTTGTATTCCCAAATAGAATTTTGTCTTTCCAAGATCTTTCATTTCAAATTCATCTTTTAGATAAGTAGCATTTCTTGTGAGTTCTTCAGGAGTACCTACAAAATTCAAATCATCCACATATACAATAATGATGGAAAAACCACTTTGTGATATCTTAATAAAAACACATGGACATACATGATCATTTATATATCCATCTTTTATTATATATTTACTAAGTCGATTATACCACATATGACCAGACTATTTCAATCCATATAATGAACATTATAACTCGATTGAATATATGTGACGGGGCTTTTATGATTCAGCCATTTTCAATCCTTCAGGGATTCTCATATAAATCTCACTTCAAGTGAGCTATATAGGTATGCTGTTACAACATCCATCAGATGCGTTTTCAAACCTTCCATGGTTGTCATACCTATCAGAAAGCAAAAAGTGACTCCATCCATTACGTTCTGGAGAGTCTGTATCCTGATAATCAATATCAAATTTTTGTGAAAAACCCTTGAGCTACAAATCGGGCTTTATATCTCATAATTTTATTTTTCTCATTTCGCTTTCGTACAAATATCCATTTGTTTCCAACCAGAATTACACCCATCGGTGTTTGGACTACTGGTCCAAATACTTCTCTTTTCAATAGAGATTATATTTTCAACTGGAATTACACCTAACGGTGTTTGGACTACTGGTCCAAATACTTCTCTTTTTAATAGAGATTGTAGCTCAGTTTGAATAGCATCTTTATATTTTGGCCAATCTTTTCTTTTCCGACATTCTTCCACGTTTTGTGGTTCAGGATCCGTGTCAGGAATCAAAGTAATATCTTATGCTATAAAGAAAGCAAATATATTGTCAATCATGACTTTGCTTCGATCACATATTTTCTCATCATGTAAATAATTTATTGAGATCTCTTGGTGTTCATCTCTTATCCCTTTTTTGAGATTTTGAACCTCTTCTGGGGCTATTCCCACTCTTGGAATATGTGCTACTTCTGGAGCGGTTTGTACCTCTTCTGGGGATATTCCTACTCTTGGAATAAGTGATACTTCTAGAGCAGTTTGTACCTCTTCTGGGGTTATTCCCACTCTTGGAATAAGTGCTTCTTCTGGAGCAGGTATTCCTTCTGGGATTCCCTTATTTGCTTTTGATTATCGTGGTACAGTGTCTCTGCACCAACTTGTCTTCCACGCTTCTGGTGTGGCTTAGATTCTTCTATTACCTTATTTGTCAATTCTTCAGGAATTGATTTTTTTTTCAATAGGTATTTCTATCTCTGCTGGAGTATTCACTGCAGGTGTATATGACTTTATCACTTTTCTAGCATCATTAAATGCATATGGCATTTGATTTGCAATATTTTATAAATAAATAATTCTTTGAAATTCAATTTCACATTGTTCTGTACAATGATCAAGTTAATTTAATTCTGATGCATTCCATGATATGTCAGAGAGTTTGTTTTTTATTTAAAACTTTTTCTCCTCCTAAAGGTGGAAATACAGATGCATCAAAAATGACAATCTACATCACATGCAGTAATAATATCTCTAGTAAAAGGTTCAAGATATCTGATAATAGAAGGAGAATCAAAACCAACATAAATACCTATTCTTCGTTGGGCTCCCATATTAGTTATTTGTGGAGGTGCAAATGGAACATATACCACACTTCCAAAAACTCGAAAGTGTGATATGTTGGGTGTTTATCCAATAACTAATTGTAGAGGAGAAAATTTATGAAGAGTCGTTGGTCTTACCCGAATGATGACTTCAGCATGAAGAATTGCATGACCCCAAACTGAGGTAGGCAAGTTAGCCCTTAACATTAATGGGCGTGCAATTAGTTGAAGTATCTATTAAAATCATGAAATATCAAAATGCGATAGACAATGGGTGAATAGGTCCACAAATGTCTCTTTGAATTCTTTCTAGGAATTTTGGGGCTTCTATATAAACTTTTACTGGTGATGGTCGAACAATTAACTTTCCTCGAGAACACGCAACATAAGGAAATTCACTACTGGAAAAAACCTTCTTATATTTTTTTTAGAGGATGACCAAAAGAATTTTCAATAATATGACACATCATAGAAGTACCTGGATGACCGAGTCTTTCATGCCAAAGTATAAAGGATTTGGGATCTATGATTTTTGGAATCACAAGAGTATGAGACTCAATTGCTCTAATTTTTATAGTATATAATCCAGAAGAAATTTAATGAAGTTTTTCTAGGATATTCTATTTTTCAAAAATAGTAGAACTGACGAGAAGATCTTCATCAAAGATAGTCTGACAAATGTAAAAATATAAATAAAAAATATTATTCATGAAAAACATATACCACGTATAGAACGAAAACTAATAATATTATGCAGGGTGTTTAATTAAAACAAAAATTAAACGTTATCCCAAAAGATACTTTCAGAATGTCTAGTAATATCAACAACCTTTTCCTCATTGTTGGTCATTGGTGGATCATCAACAATATCTAATTGATGAATAACAAAGTTTGTTTCTACCTCAATTACTTTGTTATTTTGAGACTCCTGGAATAAATTAACCAGATGCCTCAACGTACGACAGGTACGCGACCAATGCCCATTCATCCCACACCTAAAACAAACATCTGGTTTGTTCTTTATCTGTGTTGCATTCTCTTTATTTTTACCCGACCCAGACACTTGCCACTTCTGGTGGCCTGAATTGTCGCGGTTCTAGAATTTGTTGTTATGATGACCTCGTTTATTCTTTCGCCCCCAAGGCTTCTTATTATATGGCCATCTCTAGTCACGTTTATTCTGCTGGAATGACGTGCTATTAATATCCGGCAATAGGGTATCACCCGTTGGCAGTATTTGATAGTTTTTCAACAACAATTCATTATTCTTTTCTGCAACAAGGAGGATAGGCAATAAGTCACTGAATTTTGTGAACTTACTCTATCACATAATCATGTTGATGAGATGAAAAGTTAAGAGCGTTTTTTCTTCTTCTAACATTTGGGTTTCAAAAACTGGATCTCCACATAAAGACAAAAATAGATGTTTATTCTATAAACATTAGAACTATATTTCGTAATTGTCTTTTCTAACTCATTTGCACTAAGGTACAATTCTGCATCAAGTTCCCAAGCCAAATAGTTGTCTTAAAAGATTTTCAAAATAGAAAAATCTATTTTTACCAAGTTTGCCATCTATTCTGGGTTAAAACACAATTCTATTATTTATTAAAACAATAAATAATTGCATTTATGATATAGAAAAAATAAACTATACCACAACCTCAAGTGGTGATAAAATGCAAATATAAATAATCTTATATTTATATTATTAGCATATTATTTTAGTAAAAAGAATATGCAATCGTTAATGTATATATAAAATTATAAATATATATATATATATACACACACACACACACACACACAAAACTGCAAATGGATCTTTACCCGCAATGCGGTAATCCACGTAGACAGATTATTTTCACAATTTAATAAGGAATGAATACAAATGATCATTCACCATACATGTGATAATCCACATAGACAGGTTATTCCAACAGAATAATAAATACTTAATAATAAAATGGAACCAAGTCCGGCGTATAGCACAGACAGGATATTTATACACTAATAAATACTGAATAATAAAATGGAACCAGGTACGGCGTATAGCACAGACAGGATATTCCGACAGAATATTAAATACAGCATAATAAGTAAATGGAACCAGGTCAGGTGAAATTCACACCGACAGGATATTCCGATAGAATAATAAATGCGGAATAATAAAAGAAGATCACCAAGTATTGGGTAAACCGCATATACAGGTCATTCCACCAAGTATAGGGTAAACCGCGCATACAGGTTATTCCCATAATTTAATAAGCGGTAAAAAGGTTCCCACCAAGTCTTGTAAAATCAACAAGGATAGATGGTACCATTATAAATAACAGAATTTAAATACAATTATAAGAATAAAATTATATTATTGGTGGTATAGCCCAACCAGTAGTATAATAATAAATTGCAAGAATTTAATTTTACCGTCTCAGCTGGTTAGAGCATCGTGCTGAAAACGTGTTATAAAACTCTAGTAAAATATAGAAATATACTCTTATAATTGCTGCAAAAATTTAGAGAGAATAAGTAAGAGAGAAAAAGAGAGAAATTCTTCAGAGAGAATTCTTATTATTTCCTTCAACTTTCATTCTTTTATATAGGAGAAGAAAAGAAGAGGTGTATGAGAGAAGCCATCAGAAAGTGTATGAGAGAAGCCATCAGGAGGTGTATGAGAGAAGCCATCAAGGGAATCGTGAGGGAATCATATTATAACACAATCTTATTATTCCTTCTCATTGTAATTGCTCAGATTTGTTAGCAGAAGGGATCTGGTTGCCACAATGAACTTTTTTCTCTCTATACCTTGTATATGAAAGTTAGCTCCTAAATCCTGCAGTCTGATTGTGTATAGTTGGACTTGTAAATCTGTTGCCACCCAGTTTTGTATGTTTGTCATTATAAATCATGGCATTTTCCCAGTACTAGATACTCCCTCCGTCCCAAATTATCTGCTGTTTTAGCAAAAAAAATTTGTCCCACAATATCTACTTTTTTAAGATTTCAATGCATTTTTTCCATTTGTTTTCCAAATTTGCCCATTTATCTTAATTGTTGATAATCATTACTCTCATTAATGTCTCCTCTTTTTTAAACATTCACATTCATGCCTCTCTCTCTCTCTCTCTTTAATTAATAATTGTTTCTCTCTATCTCTCTCTTCAATTAATGTGCTGCTTTCTCTCTCTCTCTCTCCAATTAATTAGTTGCTTTTTCTTTCTCTTTAATTAATAAAAAAGTCAGCACAAAGGGTATTTTAGTATTTTTATCATACATATTGGTATCTGTGTGAAACTCTAGAACAGCAGATAATTTGGGACGGAGGGAGTATTAGTTTCCATTATCTTTGTTCTCCTTATGATTTTTTTAAAAAAAATATATTTATTTTTTATTTTTTACTTTTAGTAGTCTCAATCAGTATTGATGCATATAATTGTTGATTCTTCAATCATATCATCTGCTAATAAGCGGCTATCATCTGCTAATAGCGACTTCCATCACGCAGGTTTCAGATGCGGACCATGTTGATAGATTGATATCAAGCCTATTCATGGCTCTTCCATTTTTTGTGGTAGGTACATATGTTTGAGGTTAGGTACTTACTCCTTGTCTAGTTAACTGTGTTTTGTTCTTTTCAATTGAACTTCGAATTTTTGCATGCAGCGGGGTGCATCAAATAGCAAATTTCTAACCTATTTGAACAAGCACATTTTTCCTCTTTTTGATGAGGTAATGCTCTACATTGTCTGCCGTTGCATATTTGACATTTAAATTTGATATCTTTCTTGAATCTTGATTCTTCTTTCTTATACTTTTTGTATTGGTGCACATATTTTTATGTTATTGTCAAATTTTAAGATATCAGGCCAACTGCAAACTCTTAACTCATAAAATTGTACTATACTTTTTAAAGATCTGTTAGATATGCTAGTGCTCCTGACTTAGCTCTGCACTTCCTCTATAAATGTCTTTTGGTGATATTATACATGGAGCATAATATACCTAGTATGAGACTAGGATTTTTTTATTATGGTGAAAGTATCAATATATAGTGATTATTTTTCTTTATTACTAGCAAAAAGATAAAAATTTTAAGACTTCAAATTCAATATGGAGGTGTTAATTAATGCTTCCTTAAAGCCTTGTGATATGCAGTGCTTGTTCTGAGATATTTTGTCTCTATAGAATGTAGAGGGTCTATGAACTATATGGACATGTCTTTCCTCCTCATTAAGAATATAAAACCTTGTAAGAAATGTAGAGCCTTCAAAGGGTTGTAAGATAAGTTTAATAAGGGTGTTGCGCACTAATATTGATAAGCTACTGGAATGCATTCTTGAAGTCCTACTCACTTGGACTATTTCAAACTAGCATTGAAATGTAAGCTTCCTTTGAACTCTGCAACAGACTTCAAGAGTGAGGAAATTCTCTTGCGGCTTGATGTAGCTTTAAGTATGCCAGATATATGAACAATAATATGTTCCAATTCTCAAAAATCTCTTTGTTTTTGTCCGCCAGATTCCTGAAGAACGCAGAGTAGACTTGCTGAAAAACCTTGCTGAATGTTCACCTTACACAGCACCACAGGATACAAGACTGATTTTTCCTGCTGTTGTTCAGCTTTTAAAGGTTTGAATTTAGTATAGCAGAAATATATACAGCATTTTGTTACTTTTTCAGCTCCTCAGTTCATAGAGGTACATTATGTTCAGAACTTCTGTAAATAGGTTATGAAGGTCTAATGCTTGGAAAAATTTATTTTATATATATTTGAGTTCCTTTTCTCTTCTTTTTTTTTTTTGGTATTTGTACTTGCAAAAAAAATTGCAATTAGATTTCATATATTTGAGGACTCTGGACTGAGGCCTTTTGTTGTATTTATATCATACATTTTTAATATTATACTTCAAAAGCCAGAAGCCCTCTTATGTATGGTACTGTTTGCGTGCTTATTAAAATTCCACTTTTTCTCATTACAATTTTCTATTTCTTCTCAGAAGTACATGCCTAGGAGGAAAACTGGAGAAGAGATGAACTTTACTTATGTAGAGTGCTTCTTGTTTACTTTTCACCATTTAGCGAACAAGGTTATTATTTCTTGGCAGTCCTACCCTTCCATTATATTTTATGCATGTATTCTCCCTTCAGTGCTTATATTCTTAGGCATTCTAAAAGCTTAGCTGACATTATATTTTTTGTTCTTTACTTTTCTCCTTATTTGCTTCAATATTTTCCTGACTTTGCTATTATTTTTAAATGTGTAGGAAGACTGCTTTTACGACCTGCCTTACAATATTGGGTATTAAATTTTTGTGCTATGTTTTACGGAAGACCAGGGACAAAATTATGAAGTGTACTCTCTCTATATATGTAGATATATACTTTGATTGAAGAACCGTTGTAGCTTTAGATGATTAATGGTAAAGATAATGAATGATTATGTAGTGGATGATTTTATTAAGTTAATAATATTTTAGTTTTTTATATTTTTGTCATTATTTGCTATGGGGACATTGAGCCAGTCAGGCACACAAAAAGAATGTCAAATTTTGATTTGGCAACAATATAATTCGTTATCAAAGTATTGAACAAGTTTTAATATAGCAACAATTTTTTATACATTTAGTAACAAATTTTTGTTGCTAATGACATTAAAAATATAATATTTGGTAACGAAAAATCAACCTAATAACAACGGAGAGGATATTGTTGCTAATATTTACATAAAAGGCAACATTATTTATCGTTGCAAATCATATCAACTTTCGTTGCACATATAAAGAAACGGCAACATATAATGTCGTTGCTAATCGACGATTTTCGTTGCTATTGAAAAATAACCAGCAACAAATATTTTCGTTGTTGATTCAGCATAATGTTGTTGCCAAATAATATAATCAGCAACGAAAATCGTTGCTAAAAAGTTTACATTCCGCAACGAAATCAAACTTTGGCAACAATTTTCATAATTTACTGCAACGAAAAATGTTGTTGCAAAATGGTGTCAATTGCAACGAAAATGAATAGTCGTTGCAAAAAAAAGAGTTCATTTCGTTGCCAATAAGTAGCCTTTTTGTAACAAAATGAGGTTTTAAGCAACGAAATTTTAATTATTTTGTAACAATACATTTTGTTGCTAAAGGATCGATGTCTCTGTACGAAAGTCAAATTTCGTTACAAAATGTAGTACTTTTGGCAACGAAAAAAAAACGTTCGTTGCGGAACAATTAGCAATGTTCATTGCGCAACGAAAGATGCAACGACAGTAAGGTCGTTGCCAAAACCCTTTCGCAACGAAATTTAGCACCTTTAGCAACGAAAATTGGTTGTTGTTGAAGTCCCATTTTTTTTGTGTTGAGTCAAATATTCTAAGGAGATGATTGTGGAAATTCAAAAACAATATCTAATCTAATCACTAATTATTAGCTAGTGCTGATAATAAATAAGGGAGAAGGTTCAAAAATGTCTTTGACTTTTATTGCGATGTCTACCGAGCACCCTATAAGTGGTCAAAATCTTTTTCCCACTTACCAAAAACGTTTTCTCACTTAATTGAATCAATTTATAAATGTTCTTGATAATTAATATCAAGTGTCAAAGATAAAAACAATTCATAAAGCAACATTTCTCGAGACAAGCAATATCAAGCTTTTTAGAAACCAAATATGCTTTCATACGTAAAGGATTAATCTATTATCGAAAGGATAAAGAAAGACTTAACCATTGTGTAATGGGAGCTTGGCAAACTAAACCCACTTTATATCTATTATCCTGAGCTTTCCTACTGTTGGAGTTTATTTTTATTTTCCGTTTTGAACAAGTCATAGTTGTTAGTCATATTCATTTGGGATTTACTGATATTTACCAAGTCTTTAAGGAGTCCTATAAGTTTAAGTGTTCAGAGTTAATGACAGCGGCGGATCCAGCCCAAAAGTTCAGTGGGGTCAAATTTAAATTTTTTTTGTTAAGAATAAAAATTATAACTATATATATACTTTTCTAAATCCAATATAATTTCTCAACATTTAAGTCGTTAAGTTTAATATATATATATATATATAATTTTCTTATAAGGAAAATATTAGAATGATTTTTTTCATCAACAATTTTTTTTATTAAAAATTCAATATAGTACAAATATGACAATCCAAAAGAGTTGGATAAGGCCACACGGGATAAAGAAAATTAAGTAAATATTCTTGGAGTTTTTTGTCTTTGAATTTTAACTTGGTGATAAAAGAAAAGGAAGCGAATGAAAACAAAAAGAGATAATGTCAGTTTTGTAATAGAAGAGATTTTTTTTAAGAAAAGTGGTGTTTTTGAGTTTTAATTAGAAAAAAATATAAATAAAAAAATGAATGTATTTCGAGTCAAAAAATTTCTTCTCATTTTTTTTCTACAACAAAAAAACTTTATAGGATATTAGTTAAAAAAGAAAAGAAAGTAGAAGAGAGTACTTACTTTTTGAGCCAAATATTACACATGGAGAGAGAAATAAGGGAATTAGTACAAAATTATCATTACTTTAAAAAGTCATTTATACAAAAAGAGGGTGGTGGTGGTACTATGGGAAAAGCCAAAGAAGACACAAATTAACACATGGACTGAAAATTCAGTGGGGGCAGGTGCCCCCCCTGCCCCTAGGGTAGAACCGCCCCTGGTTAATGGACATGTTTATTGCTATTTTATCTCCTTAGTTTGAGTCAAAGTGATTCATGTGAATTATTATATATGTAACTGGAAGTTCTTCAATGAAGTAATAAAAGTTGTCAGTCATATTATTCATCTATCGTTCTTAGATATTTCAACATTGTGGTATCAAAGCCCCCACTGGGCCTGAGGTAGATTGAAGTAGCAACTCTTTTCTTGCAGTAGCAAGTGGTCATGGCAGGTGACAAAAATAACTATGTGCAATCAGCAATTCCTTGTTTCGATGGTCACTATGATCATTCGAGCATGTTGATAGAGAATTTTTTTCGATCGAAAGAGTATTGGCCATTTGATGACAGATTGACCGGGTCAGAATTTTTCATCAATTTATCGACTCGAGTGTCAAGTGTTCAACAAATAATTTCAAGTAATTGGGCTAAATATTATTTAAGGGAGTACAATTTAAGTGTTATTGGGCTGACCCAATTGGTCCGTTTAATTCAATCCGCTTGCAAAGGGATGCTACACTCACGTGGGGCCTACTAAATAACATGAATCAGCAGACTTGTTAGTTGAGCATATTTAGTATGGGCATACAATCCAGGACATGCAAAGGAAATTATTTAATCATGTGGGCCGCATGCAAAGGAGTTATCAGACTTCACATATTCAGCAGTATGTAAAATTCAAGTGGGCTTAATTAACTTAGTTAGCACCATTCACTTAACATCATCAGCACTATTCACGTGGCTTTCTCATTATTATTCCTGAAGCTTATCATGCTATCTGACTCATGGGGGAAAAAGGATTTTAGTCACGCAAATCCTACGCGGCAAAGAATTTTTATTTTAGTTGGATATTTAATTTTAAATTCTATTGTAATTAGGATTTCTTTTTTAATTAGGATTTCTTTTCCAAATTGACTTCTATTTCCTTATAGCAATTAGGGTTATAGTTTATAAATTCCTATTAAAATTTGGATTGTTTTGAGTAGTATAAATAGAGGTTCAAGTTGATGTAATCAAACACATTATACATTATTCATTATTCAATATATTTGTGAGGTTATTCTATACTTTTGGTTCTTTGAAGAATTCCTAAGTATTTTCTTAGTTATTTCTTTGAGATTCAATTTGACTTATCATACAACAATTCATAGTTGTGTGTGGCGTCTTCTACCGCATCAATCGTCGATTGTACCGAGATTACCACTTCAATATAAGCGAGGGGTCAATGTGTCGTTGGTGTCCATTCAACACAAAATTCCGAACGCGAGCAATTGTACCAATATTACCGTCTACATATAGGCGAGGGGTTAAGGTGTTGCAAGCAATTCACCCAACAACTATGCTAGAAACGATCGGGGCGACGACTACCTCATGCAAGCGTGCCGTGGAGTTTATCATTTGGTATCAAAGCTAAGCCTTTCTAGCAAGTTACTTATCTTTAATTTTCTGTCGAAATATATATAGAAAAAAAAGAGCAAAAAAATAAAAAAATAAAAAAAATAAAAAAAGAGCAAAAAAATATATATAACAATAAAAAAACATATTCTATTTTCATTGTGCTAACCAAACTTGTAACACACCATCAAATCATCAAATTCCCACAAAGATTTCATACCGTTCCATCATCATCAATTCTGAAACGGAGCTACAAATTACAAATCTGAGGCATACAAGAGGAGTACAAGGCAATCAATCGGTGATTTTGTGGTATTTTGATAGTCACACCATCAATAATTTTGTTTCGTGATAAGTAATTTTTGAATTGATTAGTAAAACCAAGAATTTTGCTAGGGGAATTCAAGAAGAACCTATTAGAGAGAATATTTTGAGGTAAAAGGCTTAGTGGTGAGATTAATCGAGGGTAAAAGCCAAATTTGAGTGATACACGAGTGATTCATCATTATTTGAGCGAAACATGTAAGGGAGTGTGTGTGGAAAATTTTTATCTACTAACCTTTGTTTTACAGCAAACATGTATGGCTACAATTATGAAAGTTCTTATGGGTCTCGAAGGAATACTTTCCAAGGCAATATTGATACAGAGGCATATCTGAGATGGGAGAGAAAAATAGAGCGAGAATTTGACTGTCATGATTACTTTGAGAGGAGGAAGGTCAAACGGGCAGTTCAAGAGTTCTTCGATCATACAATTATATGGTGGCAGCTTAGCAAACAAAAACATGGGGAGCGTCCGTTCGAGACATGGGCAGGATTAAAAACAGCAATGAGAAAACGGTTTGCTCTAGTACAACGTGACAGGAGGGAGGAGTATACATCTCAAAGACATGTAGAGCAACCTTCAAGGCGATTTATAGTAGACAATAATAGGAGTGTTCGCACACAAGTAAACAAGGAAAATTATTGGACGCAGCTACAATATACTTCTAAGGCGCAAAAGAAACAAGATCAGCGGGGGGAGGTGGAAGAAATTATAGAATATGCAGTCCAAGGAGAGTTATTGGGTTCGAGTGTTCAAGATGAAATCCATGATCTAAAGCAAGATGGTGAACATCTGAAAGAAAGTAATCAAGAAGATGAGTTTGTAAAAGGAAATACATGTAGAAAAGATCAACAAAAAGAAATTGTTCAAAAGATTGATAATGTAAAAGAAAAAATTGAAAAGAGTGAGAATGAAAAGAAAAGAGAGATTGAGAAAAAAGAGAATGAAAAGAGTGACCTTGAAAATAAATGAGAGAAAAACAAACGAGAGGGTGAGCATAAAAAAGAGAGAGAAGAAATATGTGACTATGAAAAAGAGAGTGAGTTAAAAAGTAAGTTATATTTTGAAAAGCCAATGACTGTACATTCGTACAAGACGACGCTTTTGAATACTAACATTAATGATTCTTCTTTGTCTAGTTCTATTTTGTCTATTGTGCAGGTTGTTGATGAAATACCCCGTACTATCATTCCGTACCGATCAGCTGATAGTATTCCCGAGGAGACGACAGAGTTACCAAGGCGGGTTGGAGAGTTGATGAAAGTGGGTATCGTGAGAGAAGACATGAATTCACGTGTTGATTATGAGATCATAGTATCTAAGGAGGATGAGACAACGAGTTTGTTCATCGATTTTGAATTGATAAACAAGTATCGTTATTGTTTTTCTTGTTTGGATAATATGCTTGATAAATTGCATAGTACTTATGTTTTATCTACATGTGATAATGATCATGTAATGATAATGCCTAAACAATTTAGCAAAAGAGATTGTGATAAATGGAAAATTATTTTAGCATGTGAGTTATATAGGTGGTTAGTTATTTTTGTTAGATTAACTAATGCATCTAGTGTTTTCATGAGTTATTTAAAACATGTTTTGCATGCTTCCATTGGAAAATTTGTTGTTAGCCATTTTGATGGTAGAATCATTTTTATCATAAACTATGGAGGATATTTGATTTATGTTGAGTTAGTTTATGATCATGATATATATTCTCGTTTTCGATGTGCTTACTTGCATGAAATTAATTATAGATTTTCTTATTCAAATATTGACTTAGGGTTTCATGCTAGTCAATATTTACATGAATTATAGTTAGTTGACAATGGTAGTAATCATGTTGTTTCGTTAGAGCAATCTTCCTTCCATGATTTGCTATTATATGGTTTTGATTCAAGAAGTGTATATCATCAAGATGGTTTGAGAGATGAGTTATTTGCATGTTTAGTTAGTTCACTTGGATTAGCTAAGGCATTGCATACTTCCATGGAATTGTTGAATTATATTTTGCATTCTTTCATGGAAAAATTTGTTATTCTCTATTTTGATGATTTTCTGCTTTTTGTCAACACTTTGAAATTTTTTTAGCATGTGTTGAGTTTGTTTGTGATCATCGTCAATATGCTATTGAATTTTCAACTTACGATTGTGACCTTTTTATTCCGTTGACGCTATTATGCGATCTTAATTGTGTTGATGTCAATGGAAGGAGAAAGGCTGGTTGTGTTTTGCAGATTCATGATAGGATCATATTCATTGAGGGAGACATGGATCGTGCAATTCAATTCAATCAATACATTGAGAGTTTACAGGGAAGTGTTTTGAATATTGTTTTATTAGACTATGCATGTGATTTTGATTTATTTGATTCCTTTGTGATTAGACAAAAGGAACTTGTTGATTTGTTTTATTTTGTGTTTAATCCAGGGATTCAGGTGTATGGGATTATGCGACGTGATGAATTTCAAAAGTTGATATTTGACCCAGGATCATTGACGTGGTTATGTTTGAAAATGATCGAGATGTTAGGTTTTGTGAAAATCAAAGTAGCAATCAAATTGCAAAAATAGGCGAAAGCGTAATAAAATCAGATTTTAAAATTTTTCATAAACCAATTACCCGGATCATCCTTTATGCATATTATTAATTAAACGAAGAATAAGAAATATGAAATCATACCCTTGTAGAAACGAGCTTCCTTAGGTACGAGTTCACCTCCTACTTCTCCGCGATCTCCTTGAATTTCGGTGTAGATTCTTTCCTTTGATCAATGTAAGCCACCCAAGTGTATGGCCTCTAGAGGTGATCCACCAAGGAAGCAGAATTTTCAAGAAGAAGGGTGTTTTGGCTCAAACCCTAGTTTTTCCTATCTGTATAGAAAAGGAGGCGTACTCTCCAACTCTTGGAATTACGTATGTTTTATATCTGATATAAGACTCCTCTTATAAAGATATCATGTAACCCTATTTTAATTAAAATAAGGTATTATTTATTTAATTGAACTCTTTTAATTAAATGGGCTTCCTAATCCTATTAGAGATAATTAATTAAACTCCTTTAACTAATTTTCCCTCCTAATCCAATTAAGAATAAATGCGAGTACTTATATTAAATTAATTTCTAAACTCTTTTAGAAATTAAAATAATAATAATAATTGTAATAATATTAATAAGACTCCTCTCTTATTAATTTATATTTAATATTTCTAAAATATTAAATAATAAATATTAAGCTACTTAATTTATTCTATCACCATAGATTAAATTAAATATACTTAATATATTATTACGATTACGCCATTAACTTCTTAAATAATTATTCTTCCTTTTATGGTGTGACCCTTTAGGTTCTCCATATTAAATCGGTTGTGAATAAATCAATTAGAACAATTCTAATCTTATTTAAATAAATAAATTAAACGAATAATTTATTTAAATAAATAATATTTATTCTACAATAGGGATTAGCCTCTCTAGCGATCAATGACTTTTCAGATAATAAAGATTTCAACACTAATCATAAAAGAACATTTGAGTTAATAGTTACCGTACAATTCAATCCTTCCACCATACAATGTCCCAATTAAATATAAGACATAGAATTACTGTCAAGTCTTATTTTATTTAATTATATGTATTTCGATTCCTAAATGCACAACTCCTAATGAATGCAAATTAGAAACTACTTTCTAATTTCATTTTTCCTTGGCCAAGGATTCCTGAGTTGTCATTTATCAAATCACATAGGACATTTCTCTTCTTTTACTAGAAGTGGTAGATTCTTTATTGATCATTCAAAATCTTCATATATACCTTAATACACCCAAGCATACCCTTTGATATACTCTAAGAGTCTTAAGGAATAAGTCAAAGTGTAATTCATTATATATAAGATACTATGATGATCTCAAGTCTAAGGATCATTTGTACTACTATCACTACAAGAATTCCTATTGACAGGCAAGTAAAACTCCATTAGGTATTCCTTAGCGAGTCACGCTTAGTGAACTTATTCTCTAATAAGTACCTACATACTTGCTTTAGTGTCTCCACACAAATGATCATGAGATCAATCATCCTCATCCAATGAGTAAGCAACGTACGTACCAATCTATCTGGATTCACTAATCCCCTTTTTAGTAATCCATTGATTGTGAATATTTTAGTTTTAAGCTATCTAAGAATTTAGATCTCATTAGCATTATTTCATCATGATTCTAAAAGTATTGCTTAAAACTATGGGTTTATCACATATAATTAAAACAGCACCATGTAGATAATAAATGCCTTTAATAAATAATTCTTTTATTAATAAATAAATAAGATTGATTACAAAATATATGCTTTATCATCATACATGATTGGCTTGTATGCATAATACTTTCAATCTCCCACTTGCACTAAAGTTAATCGCCGTGGTATCTCATACACATCTTCTCTAAGTGACGATCAAACTGTTGTTGTGTTAGCGCTTTAGTAAATGGATCTGCAATATTATCTTGAGAGTCCACACGCTCCAGGGTGACGTCTCCTCTTTCAATGATCTCTCTGATCAAATGAAATCGCCGCAACACATGTTTAGATTTCTGATGAGACCTGGGTTCCTTAGCCTGCGCAACAGCTCCAGTGTTGTCATAGAATAAAGGCACTGGTCCTGTAATGCTAGGAACCACACCAAGTTTGGTAATGAACTTCTTCATCCAAACAGCTTCCTTTGCAGCTTTACTTGCAGCTATGTACTCTGCCTCTGTCACTGAATCAACAACTGTTTGTTGTTTGGAACTCTTCCAACTCACTACGCCACCGTTTAAGGTAAACACATATCCCGAAATGGATTTACTGTCATCTTGGTCCATTTGAAAATTTGAGTCTGTGAAGCCCTCTAGTTTCAATTCAGACCCACCGTAGACAAGAAATACAACCTTAGTTCTTCTTAAGTACTTTAGTATATTTTTCACTGCCTTCCAGTGTTCTTCTTCTGGATTCGACTGATATCTGCTTGTTACACTAAGTGCATGAGCGACATCTGGTCTAGTACATATCATACCATACATGATAAGTCCTATTGCTAAAGCATAAGGAATCTTACTTATACGGTCTCTCTCTTCAGGTGTCTTTGGGGCCTGTTTCTTGGAGAGATGTATTCCATGGCTCATCGGCATGAGATCTTTTTTGGAATCTTCCATGCTAAATCTCTTTAGCATCGAGTCAATGTACGTTCCTTGGGACAAGCCAAGCATCCTTTTAAATCTATCTCTATAGATCTTTATCCCCAAAATATAGGATGTTTCTCCCAAGCCCTTCATGGAGAAGTGTTTAGATAACCAGATTTTAATTGATTGCAACATAGGAATATCATTCCCTATCAGTAATATATCATCAACATATGATAGAAGGAATGAAAAAGCGCTCCCACTAACCTTCTTGTACACACATGGTTCATCCTCATTTTTGATAAAATCAAACTATTTGATTGTCTCATCAAAACGGATGTTCCACCTACGAGAAGCTTGTTTCAATCCATAAATGGATCGCTGTAACTTACAGACTTGATTTGTTCCAACCTTTGAAACAAATCCCTCTGGCTGTGTCATATACACATCCTCCTCAAGTTTCCCATTGAGAAAGGCCGTTTTCACGTCCATCTGCCAGATTTCGTAGTCATGGTAAGCTGCAATCGCAAGCAAAATCCAAATGGACTTAAGCATTGCTACTGGTGAGAAGTTTTCATCATAGTTAACTCCTTGTCTTTGTTTGAAACCTTTTACAACCAGTCGGGCCTTATAGGTCTCTACCTTGCCGTCTGCTTCAGTCTTTCTTTTAAAGACCCATTTATACCCAATAGGCTTAATGCCTTCAGGTGGTGAAACCAAAATCCATACTTAGTTCTCATAAATGGAGTCCATCTCGGATTTCATGGCTTCTTGCCACTTCTCTGAGTCTTTATTACTTATAGCCTGCTCATAATTCAATGGATCATCATCATCTATGATGCGTACCTCATCGTCATCTTCTATGATAAGTCCATACCTCTCAGGTATCTTTGGTACTTTTCCAGATTTACGAATAGGGTGTGGTACAGAAGGAATCTCTACTTGGTTAGGTACCTCGCTTTGATCTTTAGTATTTTGTGGTTCTTGAACCTCTTCAAGATAAATCTTACTCCCACTAACCCCTTCAAGGATAAACCCCTTTTCCAAGAAGGCAGCATATTTCGTAATAAACACCTTTTGATCAGTTGGATGATAGAAATAATACCCCGATGTTTCTTTAGGGTATCCCACAAATCTATATTTGTCAGATCTAGTCTGTAGCTTATTGTTTTCAAACTTTTTGACATAAGCTGGACAACCCCAAGTCTTAACATGCTTAAGATTTAGTTTCCTCCCTGTCCATAACTCATATGGGGTCTTGGGGACGGATTTTGTACGTACCTTGTTAAGTAGGTATACAACCGATTCTAGGGCATATCCCCAGAAGGAAATTGGAAGGTCGGTAAAGCTCATCATGGATCGAACCATGTCCAACAATGTTCGATTTTTCCTTTCAGATACACCATTCATCTGTGGGGTCCCTAGTGGAGTCCATTGTGAGATTATACCATTTTCTTTGAGACAATCGAGAAACTCACCACTTAAGTATTCTCCTCCTCGATCAGATCAAAGAATCTTAATACTTTTACCAGTTTGCTTCTCTACTTCACTTCTAAACTCTTTGAACTTTTCAAATGCTTCAGATTTGTATTTCATTAAATACACATATCCAAATCTTGAGTGATCTAATGGATTGCTTATTCCGCTGCAGTTGTTGATCTAAAACTTGTTGTCTATTATATTCTATCAGTTGTTATACTGTTGAAGGCTAATGATAATTTATTCTGCATTATCTTAGTCATAATATTTCTTACTGGGCTAGTTGAGCTCACCCTTTCTTTTACTGTTCTCTTCTGGAAATGAGAATATAGCTGGGACTAGTCGGGAAATGGATTAACGGTCCAGATGGTTGCATTAGTAGTCCTCACTATTTTGTGAAATAGTGTGATAATAATTTTAATGAGAACTTATTTTGAGTTTGACTACTGTCTAGAAGATAATATTTGTATTAAAACTCACAGCTCATGTTGTATATTTAAGTTTGTATATAAGTTCTGTACCATGTATTTGGAGACTCAGAATGGGTGATGTATACCTATTTTGGGGGCGTCACAGTTGGTATCAGAGCTTAGGGATATGATCCCTGGCTGAGATGTGAGACAAGAACTAGGAGGGGAGAGACGGGGAATTTCTTCACTAGTATGACCTACCTAAGTTTATTTGGTATTTAATTAGTCGTTCAGAGTATAGGGATAATATGTGACATGTCAATTAACCCTTGTTTTGTGACAGTAAAATGGTATCTAAAAATGTTGAGGTAAGTAATGGAACACATGAGACCGTTGAGTCACTACTGATCAATAGCCAGGATAATGTGCATCAGGAAGGCGATAATTCTCCTATAAAAAACAACACTGATCAAATGACGAACGATGGTACGTTTAGGAGTTTTTTTTAGAATTTATGCAAAAAACCAAATGAGAGAGACTCATGTTCATAATGCAGGTGGAATCAATGGCAACCTACGGTTGGTCACTGCCAAGAAGTTCAAGGAGCTGGGACCACCAGAGTTTTTGGGAAAGCTAGAACCACTTAAGGCAGAGACATGGATTAAGCAGATCACCAAGATGTTTGATGTCTTGGGATGCTCAAAGGAGCAAAATATTCCCTTCGCCACCTTCATGTTGAGAGAAGAAGCAGATCATTGGTGGAAATCTGTAAAACGTACTCAGCCTGACGCACTCAAGATGTCTTGGGAGAAGTTCCAAGAATTATTCAACGATAATTACTTTCCCGAAAGTATTCATCACATGAAGGAGGTGGAATTCATCAAGCTAGAGCAAAACAATATGATCGTGTCGTAGTACGAGGCTAAGTTTATCGAGTTATCCTGGTTTGCATCCCACTTGGTTGATAATGAGGAGAGAATGACGCAGATGTTTCTAAGATGTTTGAAACCCGAAATACGTCAATACCTCATTTCTCACAAACTTTGTTTATATTCAGATGTTGTGAATAGGGCTCAGTTAGTGGAGCGCGATAATGAGTCAGAACAACCAAAAGGTAAAGACCAACAACACGATAATAATCATACCAGTGGCAACGGCCATCGGAACAATGATAACCATCATGGAAGAAATTATCATGCCAAGAATGGTAACCACTTTGGTGGTAATCATAGCCAAGATAATAGAAGTGAAAATTTTAAGAAGAGAAGATTCAATGATGACGGAAAGACGTCGGCAGCAGCACCAACACCCGTTTCCAAGGAAGAAGAATGACCACCAGTTGTATGTTTCAATTGCGGACAGGAGGGACACATCCGTCCAAACTGTACGCAGCAACCCAAAGCGTGTTTCAATTGTGGAAGAGAAGGTCACCTAGCTCGATTTTGTCGTGTAGTGAAGTCAAGTCCAACTGGGATAATGACGCCAAAGGATGTCTCAGACAAGTCAAAGCCGATAGTTTAAGTGAGAGCGTTTATCGCGGAACCCGAACGAAGTTATCACGAGTAAGTAAATTATAAACTCTTGTGAAGTTTATACCTTGTTAGATACCGGTTCTACCCACTCTTTTATTTCACCTAGTATTGTTCAACGTTTGAACTTGACTCCTAAGAAATTAAACTTTGACCTATCTGTTAAAACTCCGTTAGGAGAAACCTTTGTTACCTTCACTATTTATAAATATTGTTTCATTCAAATTGATATTTTCATGTTACTTGTCAATCTTATCTCTTTGAAAATACTTACCTTTGATGTGATTTTAGGAATCAACTGGTTAACTATTCATCATGCTAAAATTGATTGTTTTCGTAAAGTTTTTAGTTTTTATATTTTTAACCAACCTGTTATACGAATTCAAGCAACTAAACCACTAAATTCAATCATTGTCATATCAAGCCATATGTAAAGAGGCCCGAGCCTTTATCTGGTAACTTCCTTGTGTGGAATGCACCGAAGCCAAACTTTCTGTAGGGGACGCCGTGAATAAACGGTGGCAAGTTTATAGGTATCAATGTGACGTGTTATCCAAGTCTTGGATGAGAGTCACAGTTTTGAATTATATTTCTTTTGTTAATAAATTTCCTGACGTATTCCTTGAAGGCTTCCTATCCTACCCCCAAAGCTTGAAATCGAATTTTGTATTGACCCCAGTATAAAACCCATTTATAAAGCCCTCAACTATTTTCTTCATCCAAAAAGAATGTATCATGTGCTAAAGACGTTGGCTCGAGCTGTTGAAGATTATGATAATACCATTCAATACCATCCTAGAAAAGCGAATGTGATAGCTGACGCGTTGAGTAAAAGATCGTATGCATTTACGAGTGCGAATATACGAACCTACGTAAAGATAACGAATATACAATTAGAATCGACGTTAATCGATAATGTTAAAGCTACTCAAGCTACATACCCGGAGTAGATGACTATGAAGAAGAAGGTTCAAGAAGGCGTTATTCTAGAAATAAGAGTCGATGAAGAGAGGAAATCTCAACCCTCGATTTAATTAGCACATTTGAAATCTTCGATCGAGTAGGAACTGTGGCCTATAGACTCGCCTTACCGCCAAGTATGTCGATTATTCATAACCTTTTTGACGTATCGATATTACGTAAATATGTGGACGACCCGAACCACATTATTGAATTAGAACCAGACGAGTTAGCAGAAGATTTAACGAATGAGGAGATACCTGTTAAAATCTTGGATAAGAAGGAACATATTCTGCGCTCAAAGGTTATCCCCAAGAGTTAGAATCTGAAATGAAAATAAGGTATCCTCACTTCTTCGACATACTAGGTACGTAAATTTTGAGGGGCGAAATTTCATAAGGAGGAGAGATTATAAGATCCCGACTTTTGATAAATAAAGATTTAATTTTCTCGAAATAATTTTTTGATATTAAGATGTGAATTTGATATAATGTTATAGTTGTGGGTAGTATTTATATATTTTGCAAAGTATGCAAGTTGTTATATTATATTTGATTGGTCGGGGAATATTCGTAAGATGACACAATCATTGGTAAACCCCACAATAGAATTATTGTCGGATTGAGAAAACGACAAAAATATATTTTTATGAAAATAATGGCGAAAGTGTTACCGTTAAAAACTGTTGAACTACCCGGTGGTAAAAGTACAGTAATATGTGTGGTTGCATAGTAGCACACGGTATTGATTATTGATGCTTACGTGAGAAGTCACTCAATTATACTCAATTATTGCTACAGTAATTGCTGCATCATATCTATCATATTATTGATTCAATTATTGTTACAGTATCATCTGAATAATATTTTATATTATTAAATCATTAATTGAGACGATAAAGTTATTAATATTATTATTATTTATAATATTGACGATGTCTAGAAGTTCTGTCAAGGAGAGGTTTGGTCACCTAATTGCGCGCCAATAGGGAGAAATCCTTATTAGAAAGTCCCCTCCTTCCTGGGAACGACCTGATTGTTAAATATTGAAAATTATAATAATGATGATAAATGTTGTTAAAAATATTGAGGGGATTTTTATGAAGTATTTGATGTAAATTTTGCTTATTTTAAGGACCCCCATTTACCCATTTTTCAAAATAATTGGTAGAAAATTATTTAATATAATAAAGGCGGGACCACATGTGGGGGCCACATGTGGAAGAAAAATGGAAATTTGGGGGGGGGGGCGAAGTTTATGTATCAGGGAGGGTGTTATATATATATATATGTGTGTGTGTGTGTGTGAATGTCTGAGGTTTTTAGGGGGGGGAATGTCTTTGCCTTTGCCGTTAAGCAAAGGATATATATATATATATTTATATTTTATAAGTTTTGTTTTATTTGATTATAAATAGAATATATAATATTTTATTTAAAATTTTTGTTTTATTAGAATATTTTATTACACAGTAATGAATAGTAAAATCAAAATTTTAATAGTTTTAGACGAATTCGTTCGCCCGTAAATTCGTCGAATATTTAATGTGCAGTCCGTGATTTTCTAAATTCAAATAGTATCTTTTCCATTCTCCTATAAATAGGATGCTTAGTTAGAATTGAAAATCACACCAGAATCAGAGAATTCTTCTTTTATAATATTGATCGTATTTCTTTCGAGTTTTAATAAGCTTTGAGTGTAGAAAATAGTAAAAATTTTCTTCAATAATATATCCGCTATACGAGTTAGAATTACTCTATTTTTGAGGTAAGGGGTATTATTTATTTCATATTCTGAAGAGATATTATTTTTCGTATTTGTATGAATATTAGTTCGTTCAATATTCGCAAGAAATATTATTTTCATTTAATATTCGTAAAGAATATTATATTCGTTCAATATTTGAAATGAATATTATTTTTGTTAAATATTCGTAAGGGATATTATTTTGTTCAATATTCGTAAGAAATAATATTTTCTTTCATACTCTATAGTATGTAAGTAATATTATTTCGTTTCAGATTTCGAATTCTATATTCGTTTTGTTAAAGTTTTGGCTTCTATACTCCATGAAATTAGAAGAATATCTTTGATATTTGCGCTTCATCCAGTATCTTTTCATGAAAATATTATTCTGAGCATTCTTGATAAGTTTTAATCTTTTCATGCCGGAGTACTATTCACGGGTTACTATTCTCGAATTACTATTCATGGGATACTATTCACTCAGGTACTATTCACTCGGGGCACTATTCATGATAAAAATTGATTTCTTTCCGGTCCAAATCATTTTTGATATAATATTATTCTTGAATTTTACTCCACAAAGAAGTATCATGTTGACAATTTGAAAGTTATTGAATTCTAGATAAATTAAATTACTAAAGTGTTTAAAATTTATCCTTGATCTCGTTTGATTGAATCATTATATCATTGTCATCATCCTAATGCTTATATTGTTATGAAAGTCATCTTTGGCCCGTAGTGCATAGATGGACTTAATATGATTATGATCAGGGATTATTCGGTATAATCATGACCGTAATGTTATAAATGATGTGGTAAAAGTCCTCATTGGCCCGTAGTGCATTGATGGACAGTTTTTGATATGATCATGACCATGGGTTCTCTTCGGCCAAGAGTGCAAAGATGAATTGTTTTATGGCATGATCATGATCGTTGATGAAAACACGATTATCTTTGGCCCGTAGTGCATGGATAAGTCGTGGTCGTGATACTAAAGAATATCATTGGCCCGTAGTGCAGGGATGATTCGATGATGTGGATTATTTATTAAGCTGAGTCTCAGCGATAAAATTGATGATAAATCTTTTAAATCATAGAAGATAATAGATTTTATGCTCTACTTGACTCTGCTAATGGATTGCTTATTTCGCTGCAGTTGTTGATCTAAAACTTGTTGTCTATTATATTCTATCAGTTGTTATACTGTTGAAGGCTAATGATAATTTATTCTGCATTATATTAGTCATAATATTTCTTACTGGGCTAGTTGAGCTCACCCTTTCTTTTACTGTTCTCTTCTGGAAATGAGAATATAGCTGGGACTAGTCGGGAAATGGATTGACGGGCCAGATGGTTGCATTAGTAGTCCTCACTATTCTGTGAAATAGTGTGATAATAATTGTAATGAGGACTTATTTTGAGTTTGACTACTGTCTAGAAGACAATATTTGTATTAAAACTCACAGCTTATGTTGTATATTTAAGTTTGTATTTAAGTTCTGTACCATGTATTTGGCGACTCAGAATGGGTGATGTATACATATTTTGGGGGTGTCAAAATTTTAGTATTTTTTTAATTAATATTTTTAGTATTTGTGGTTACCGAAACTTTTTTTGTTACAATCAAATAACTGTACTCTCAAAAATTACAAAACGGTCATTATTTTTAATTTTCGTCCAAAAAAATGGACGGAAGGCTGACTGTGTGTATTTTTGCTGACGTGGAGCTGGGCTTGCCATGCATAAAAATTATTTAAAGAAAATATTTCTCATGAGTGTTGAACTCCAGACCTGTGACGCCCCCGAAACCGGGTCCTCTGACCCCGGTTCGGTCATCACGACAAAATAAAAAATTCCACCTCTAAACAACATACGATTAACTAAAATGAGAAATATAATAAACGTACGTCGTTCATTCCAAAGGTGTTACTAGTCCCAAGTTAAGATAACCTTAATATCATCTTACAAACGTACCCTAAAATAAATATTAGGGTTCATATTATGCAATAGTAATTTAAACTAAGCGCAATGTAAAGTCTGCTCCTTGCCATTATTCTACATCTTTCCTTTACCATTGTCCTTCCCCGAGGTCTCGGGCTTAGCTGCAATATATTCATGATATAGCAAGGATGAGAAACAAGTTTAAATACAACAATAAGGATATATCATGATGAATGGAAAAATATCTGGCAATGGATTCAACAATATAAATATCTGAAGGATTCAACAATATGAATATCATAAGCAAAGATAATGATTACTTTTAGAATAACTTCTAGTCAAATAGACTTTGAACTATAACACTCCAATGGAATCAATAGCTAATTGACCCTTTTGTTACTGGCTACAGAATAAGTACTTGAGGGGATCAACCTCACGTATTCTATGTATATGCATAACATTTAAATCTACTATGTGTATCTTTAGATACCTGGGGTACTCCCCTATCAAAAAGGGGTGTTCTTTCAGTTTAAGAATCCTTACCATCAATTGGTTTGGATAACTTTTAAAACTTCATACGCTTGTCTGACTGAACAAAGGTTCAGACTCTATCTAACACAGTTCAAGAATTATTGAACTTTAAATAATGTAAAAGTCCAAGACTGTACGAACTCGAGTGCACTAAGTGCCAATATCAATAATATCGATGCAGGATAATTGTAAAGTAATTAAACCACTTCATAGCATGCTTGGAAATAATATTCAAGCTTAAATGAACAACTTTCAATTCAACAATAACCTGCTCAATACAATATAAGTAGGATAGAAAACTTCCACAAACTCAAATTTGTGTAAGTTAGGAAATTTTCAACACAATCAAATAGTGTTCGAATACTTGCTCATGTAAAAGAGTAAGAATTAAGGAACTTGCACAATCAAAAAGTGAATTTCACAGAAACTTGCTCAATAAAAATTTGAGTAAGGTTAGGAAACTTGCATTCAACATACGAATAGCATGAAATTCAAGAACTAGCACAAAATCCAAAGTTTGTGTAAGTTAGGAAACTTGCAACACAATCAAATAGTGTTCGGATACTTGCTCAATAAAAGTAGGATTCGAGGAACTTGCACAATCAAAGAGTGAAATTCGAAGAAATTTGCTCAACATAAATTTGAGTAAGGTTAAGGAAACTTGCATTCAACATACGAATCGCATGAAATTCAAGAACTTGCACAAAATCCAAAGTTTGTGTAAGTTAGGAAACTTGCCTGTTAGCTCAGCTACAATATAATACTAGCTTTAACTAACTTGCGTTGAAATGACCTAACATTAACAAGTCGGTCTTTCAATTAGTATGTACAAACTATTATGAGTCTACACTTAAAATAATCAAGTCATAACATAACATGCTTCTTAACACATCATAAAGTATATTGGTCATGCAATATAAAGTAAAATAATCATATAAGCATGCCTTGAAACTTCAAGCCAAAAACAGATCCTATTTGTGACTGTAGGATGGCGCAGCTGCGCCTGGTCTAGGCTTATGGATGGCGCAGTTGTGCTGTCCCTTGGCCAGACCAAGGTTGAGCTTTTGCTCTCCTGACTTCAGTCCAACTCTAACACACTACTTATACACCTATCTTAACATACATACATGCTAGATTTTCACATATAACACATTACCATACTTGACTTCACTATCACAAGTTTACTTACAATTTATATGTTATTAAAACCTAACAAGGTCATGTAATCATTTGTGCCTTTAAACTTGATCATTCATTACTCAGTAGTCATGCTTGTATATATACAACACATGTATTCTTTACTCACATAGTTCATATTTTAGAAATTTCCCTTTAAGTGAAAACCATACATTAACCAAACGATGTTCATGTCAATATATCTATAGGCATAATGAGTCCTAATATACATGCTTGCATTTTCATAACGTACTTTACTCATTTCTTGATGACATTAGCTTCCTCATTCTAATTTTCTTTGAATTTAACACTAAGTCAACCTGGCATATCCAAGGCATATTAGAATATAACTCTAATGAATTTACATATATACTAAAGTCACCTATGCATGCTCAAATGGTTAGAACTTATTAAATAAAAATCTTGGTCAAGTTCACTTTGAAAAGTTTTAAGTTTCTTATCTTTGAAATTGTCTAATCTTTCAATCATGTATGCTAGTGTGTTCAATCACTTTATTCTTGCATTTCATGTCAATATAAACCATATTATCATGTTCATAAGGTCAGAATGATCACATGATTTGTTCGTGACAAAGTTCACTTTTGAAACTACAATTTCATTTCAAGACCACAAGTATTGTGTCAATCATTGCTATACTTGTTCATCCTATATGCATGTACTTACATGTGCATTTTAAAATAGTTTACAAGCTTGTTCTACCATGCACTAACAAGTTAGCACGAACAGAAACTGAACAGAAAATATCAGAGCTTGTGCAAGCCTGGCGCAGCTGCGCTTCACCCTAGTACAATTAGGGCGCAGCTGCGCCATACCTATATCAAAGACAGTAACTTGTTCTGTTCTGTAAAGCATCAAACATCAACACTTCTCTTTGATTTAAACATGCTTAATACCAACATTTAAGAGTTCAAACATGTAAGGCTACTTCCTAAACACATCATGGCATGCCAAATCACCTTGATTAACAAATAATTTCAAGTAATTTCAAGAATTTGAAGAAACCCATTTCAAGAACACAAGTTAAGATTTATACCTCCTTGGCTTGAATTAGACCCCTCGCACACTGAGTATGCTTACAAAATTTCTTAGCAACTTAGGACTCTCAATCTCAGACTTTAACAAACAACAAAACTGAATTTGGAGCTTGTATTTATAGAAGAAACTTGGACTAGATAATCCCATTGCATTAAGGTTGAGTTCAAGGTGTAATGGAAAAAAACAATGGTTATTAAAGAGTGGTTGAGCAACTCACCCATCAGCCATTGGCCTAGAAATCATTACCTATCTTTAGCCAAATGCAAGTTACGTAAACCAAATGTAGGCTACTGTTCATGTGTTATGGTGACACTCATTTTGGGACAAAAAAGAAATCTCAGTATATTTGATCAACTAAGGCCTTGTTTGGACACTATAATTCCCATAATGTAATATAAATGTGTAAATGCTACTACACAAGGAAATTTGGAGATTATTTATGTACTCACATTATATATCATATGTTCATTAAATACACGTAATAACATAACATAGTTAAGTATTATTGTCTGGGTAGTTTCATAATTATCTCTACTACTCACATAGGCATATTATAACATTATTATATATCCAGTGTACGCACATAATTCCTTTTCCCAATTTCTGGGATACACAGATTTTTAATTATTTCTGTTTATCACTTATGATTTTATTGCACTACTTGATACTCCATATCATTAGAATAAATTCTTATAATATGATTCTATGCATGTCACACATTACACTAATGCTCCAATTCATTTTCTTTAGCAGAACTTAACTGTCACTAGCAGTGCCAAAATAGGTTAGCTTCAAGCCAGTTCCAATTCCTTTCACCACATAAGTTTCATATGGGATAATTTAACTTCTTCAATGGTGATATACCCATACTTAACATAATTCAATATGTTCAACTCTTGCCACCATATTCAAATAAATTGAATATTTAATCATTAAGAATCCTATTAATTCCTTGATATCAGAGTCTTAGGGTTAGTCCACCGATTTAAATAACTATTAGTGACTCCCTTTAATCATTTCATAACCACATAACCACATAAGGTTTTAAGTAGACTCACAAAACTAACTCGTTAAAATTAAATCACATATTTAATTAATAAGGAGTTTAAAATTCATGGTCATTACATCCCTCCCCCCTTATAAAAATTTCATCCCCAGAATTATAAAAATAAGGTTACTCAAATAAAAACGAATAATTCGCTCTCATTTTCTTTTCTAGCTCTCACGTAGCTTCTTCTACTACGTGATTCCTCCAGAGAATCTTAACGGAATGGATAATCTTATTCCTCAACTTCTTCCTTCCTATCTAGTATCTGGACAGGAACTTCCTCGTACGATAAGTCTTTCTCGACTTGAATTGGTTCATAGGAGATAACTTGCTTATAATCCAGTTTATATGGCCATAATACTGACACATGAAACACATTGTGAAAGTGCTCAAGTTCAGGAGGTAACACTACCTCATACGCCACTTCACCGACTCGCTTCAAAATCTCAAACGGTCCTATGAACCTAGGGCTCAACTTGCCCTTCTTCCCAAAATGAACCTTCCCTTTCCAGGGAGATACTTTTAGAAAAGCATAACTTCCTAATTAAAAATCTCTCTTCTTACGATGTAAATCCGCATACTTCTTCTGGCGATCTTGAGCTGCTACTAATCGTGCTCTTATCACCCTGATGATCTCCACCGTCTGTTGTACCAACTCTGGTCCCAACAGTCGACGTTCTCCAACTTCGTCCCAACATAAGGGCGTTCTACATTTCCTCCCATACAGTGCTTCGTACGGCGGCATTCCAATACTGGTGTGATAACTATTGTTATACGCGAACTCTACTAATGGAAGGTGATCCTCCCAACTACCCTTGAAGTCCATCACACAAGCTCGGAACATGTCTTCAAGTGTCTGAATCATTCTCTCGCTCTGCCCATCGGTCTACGGATGATACGCGGTACTCATTCGTAGTTGTGTCCCCATTCTTTCTTGAAGACTCTTCCAGAAGTTTGACCTGAATCACGAATATCTATATAATAAAATAGATACCAGCACACCATGCCTCGAGATAATTTCCTTAACATAAAATTTGGCTAACTGGTTCAAACTATACTTAATCTTAACCGGCAAAAAGTGAGCTGACTTAGTAAGACGATCTACAATCATCTATATGGCGTCGTGCCCTTTCTGCGTTGCCGGAAGTCCCACCACAAAGTCTATTGTGATGTGCTCCCATTTCCATTCTGGAATCTCTAATGGTTGTAATAACCCGCTTGGTCATTGGTGATCTGCCTTGACCCTCTGACAAGTTAGACATCTACTTACGCATTCTGCAACCTCTCTCTTCATGTTTGGCCACTAGAAATGGTGATGCAAATCTTGGTACATCTTCGTGCTTTCTGGGTGTATCGAGTATCTCGTACTGTGCGCTTCTTGTAAAATCTCTTCTCTCAATTCTGGTACTAACGGTACCCAAATTCGTCCTTTAAATCTTAGCAGTCCAGTGCTATCAATATTAAATTTCAATTCATCACCTTCAGTCAATCGCTTCTTGATGTTATTGCAATCTTCATCCTTTTCTTGCGCCTCTTTAACCTTATCTAATAAAGTTGGGCTCGCTGTCATTGTAAATAATTGTTCGTTGGTCTCCATCGAATACTTAATCTCTAAGTCTAGTCGTTTGAAATCTTTCACCAATTCTTTTTGAATGGTCAACTTCAATTACTTCTCTATGCCTTTTCTACTAAAGGCATCTGCCACTACATTTGCTTTGCCTGGATGGTACAAAATCTCACAATCATAATCCTTGATCAATTCTAACCGTCGGCGCTACCTCATGTTTAACTCCTTCTGCATGAAGATATACTTCAGACTCTTGTGGTCCGTATATATCTCACACTTCTCACCATATAAATAATGCCTCCAAATCTTCAAGGAAAAAATTATCGCTGCTAACTCCAGATCATGAGTCAGATATCCCTTATCATAATCTTTTAGCTGACGTGAAGAGTACGCAATGACCCTGTCGTGTTGCATCAGTACACAACCAAGACCCTTGTGTGACGCATCACTATACACTACAAATCCTCCTGTGTTATCCGGTAAAGCCAACACAGGTGCTTGACTAAGCCTCTTCTTTAATTCTAGGAAACTTTCTTCACACTTCTCCGTCCAAACAAACTTAACTGTTTTTCTGGTAAGATTGGTCAGTGGTGATGCTAAATTCAAAAAATCCTTAATAAAACTTTGATAGTATCCCTCCAATCCTAAGAAACTCCTAATTTTTGTCGGCATCTTCGGCCGCTCCCAATTGATAACTGCTTCTACCTTTGCTGGATCCACCGAAAAACCATTCTTATCGATAACGTGTCCTAAAAACTGCACTCTCAGCAACCAAAACTCACACTTGGAGAATTTTGCATATAGCTTCTCCCTCCTTAATGTCTCTAACACTAACCGAAGACGTTCGACATGTTCTTCCTCCGTTTCTGAATACACTAGAATGTCATCGATGAATACAACAACAAATTTATCCAAATACTGTTTGAACACTCTATTTATCAAATCCATAAAGGCTGCTGGCGCGTTCATCAATCCGAATGACAATACCAAAAACTCAAAGTGTCCATATCGAGTTCTGAATGTCGTCTTTGGAATATCCTTCGGCCTCACTTTCAATTGGTGATAACCGGTCCTTAAGTCAATCTTTGAAAAGTACTTTGCCCCCTTCAACTGATCAAACAAATCTTCTATCCTAGGAAACGGGTACTTGTTCTTAATGGTGACCTTGTTCAACTCTCGGTAGTCGATACAAAGTCTTACCGACCCATCTTTCTTCTTTACAAATAAGACTGGTGCTCCCCACAGTGATACGCTCAGACGAATGCATCCCTTATCTAACAACTCTTATATTTGAGTCATCAGTTCTTTCATCTGTACCGGTGACATACGATACGGCGCTTTGTATACCGGTGTTGTCCCAGGTGCCAAATCAATGACAAACCCAATCTCTCTATCCGGTGGCAATCCCAGAATTTCGTATGGGAAGACATCAACAAAATCCCTTATAATAGGTATCTGACTCAGTTAACTCTCGATTCGTTGAGTATCAACCACACGAGCCAAATAACCTATACAACCCTTCATAAGCAATCTCTGCGCTTGCACCATCATCAGACAATGAGATTGTCTCGGCGATTTACTACCATAAAATACAACCTTTGACTTATTCGGAGTCTTAAGGTGTACACACTTCTTCTTACAATCTATTACTGCTTCGTGAATCGATAACCAATCCATTCCAAGGATTACATCGAACTCCCCCAAACGAATCGGTATCAAATCCACTTTGAGCTTAAATCCTGGAAGTTCGGTATAATAATTCCTATGAATGTATTCTACGAGAATAATTTCCTTGTTCGCTACTTCTACGTTCATAGGGTATTCTAATCTCTCACGGGGTAAGTCTAAATGTTTAGCAAATTCTTTGGAAACAAAAGAACAGGTAGCACCTGAATCAAATAACACGTATGTATTTATATCATTGATCGGAATGATACCTGACACCAAGTCCTTAGACTCCACCGCATCCTGTATCGTCATGTTGAACGTTCGTGTCATTGGTCTATTGGCTTGACTGACTGATCCTCTAATGTTCAGTCCATTGTTGTTGTTGCGGTTGCCGCTGGCTGCATCACCCTTTTTCTTCGGGCAATCTTTAATTTGATGGTCTGTGGCACCACACTAGAAACATCCTCCTTTCTACTTATTTGGACACTGAGGAGCCATGTGCCCCGGTTGTCCACAATGATAACAAACACTCTTTCCCTTCATGCTCTCCCTCGAGTGATTCCTCCCACATTTGTTGCACTTCATACCTTTCTTAGCCTCTCTGTGATGCCCCCAAAATAGGTATACATCACACATTTTGAGTCGCCAAATACATGGTACAGAAACAACTACAACTTTATTAATACAATTGTTATGCAAAATACGATAACACATAAACTATGAGTTTAAATAAAAATATTATCTTCTAGACAATATCCACACTCAAATAAGTCCTCGTTACAATTATTGATATATTATTTTACAAAAATGGTGAGGACTACTAAAACGACTTTCTAGAACCATCATTCCATACCCCGACCAGAACTTGATACATTCTCGCCTCCTGAGAAGAAAAATGGAACAAAAAGGAAAAGGGTGAGCTCAACTAGCCCAGTAAAGAATATTATGACTAAGATAATATAGAATAAATTATCGTTAGTCCTCAACGGGGGAAAATCTGATAGAAAACAATAGACAACAAGTTTTAAATCAATATTCACAGTAGAAATAATAATTCATAGAAGAGTTACGTAGAGAATGAAATCTACTATTATCTATGAATTTAAAAGTCCATCATCAATATTTAATCCCTGTAACATCAATCAATATACATCTCGAATCAAATATTCATCTTTGCACTACAGGCTAAAGATATTCATCAGTTGGTCATGTTCATCTCAACACATGTACATCTTTGCACTACAGGCCAAAGATATTCAGTAATATCATCATTTAGGACTGAGGATGATGAAAAATATTTTAAAGAAAACGAATCCAGTGAAATAAAAGAACAAATATGAAGGATTCGTACTTTAAACAATCTGAGTTCAAAAATACTTCATAAATAATCATAGTGGAGTAAAATTCAAGAATGATCAAAACATTGATACAATCAAAGCTAGTATCCATAATAGATATTTTGGACAAATAAAATGGAAAATTTAATTTTTCTGTGAATAGTGTCGTATTCGTGAATAGTGTCGTATACGTGAATAGTGTCGTATACGTAAATAGTAACCCCGACACTAAAAGACAAGAATTTCACAAGAAAAATCTTACCAATACTCCGGCATAATGATATTAGAAGAAATAATATTATTTTAAAAAAAATAACATCTTTTACCTCGAAAAGACGGTACTTTTGATTGTAATACTGAATATAGTGCTGAAGGGAACTTGCACCGTATAACAACACTCAAAGTATCAAAATACTCACAAGAATACGCTCGATAATATAGAGAGAAAAGATTTCAGTTTCTGGTGTGATTTTTAATTCTAATCTAAGCACCCTATTTATAGAAAAATGCTTAGAACACCAAAGCAGAAAATTTAATAAAATATTAATATATTTATATAAATTTTCTTTAGCCCATTTTTTTGGTCAAGACACCAGCCATACAAGTGACAAAATCACCAAAAATGTTTTTCTAAATAAAAATATTTAAAACTCCAAAAATCAATTCAGACCCGATATACCGGAACTTCAATAATTCACAATAAAAAGCCTTTTTATCAGAAAAATTTGAATCTTATGTCCATTTCATAGGAAATTCAATTCTCTACAACTTTGTAAGTTTTTTTTTTCAAATTCCAAGTAGAAGTTAACCAAAATCCACAAACGGACGATTTTACAGGTTATAATCAAATTTCAGTCAAGAAATGGGCTCAAAAACATGTTTAACATGTTTTAAACAATTTTTGTAACAAAAATACTCTTCCTCCTCATTTATTCATATATCATACATTCATTGTAAAAATATCACCATTATTATATTATTATAATATAATAATATATTTAAATGAATTATTTTATTAGAAAAGATAAAATATCAATTTTTAACAATTGTCACATTAAAATTTTTCTCCATCTATATCCACATAAAATGAATATTTTCCTTATCATATAAATTAATAATTAATTATTCACAAATAATATTATAGAATCACAATACTGACAACCAGGCCGTTCCCAAGAAAGAGGGGGCTTTCCAATAAGGATTTCTCTTTACTGGCGCACAATTAGGTGACCAAACCTCTCCTTAGATAGAACTTTCAAGACATTGCCAATAATGTTATCTAATAATATTATTCAAATAATATAAATTATTGATCTGATAATAAAAAATACTGTGTAGTGACAATTATTGAAACAACAATAATATAAAATATCAATGCAGCAATTATTGAATCAATAAAATAAAATATTAAACAGTAATTACTATAACAATTATTGAGTAGTGCCTTCTTACGTAAGAATCAATAATTGGTGCAATACCATGTGCTACTGTGTTTTAACCACTGGGTATTCCAACAGTATTAACGGTAACAACTACGCCGTTATTTATAAACAACTTATACTTGTCATTTTTTTCATCCAACCGTTTTCCGTTATGGGGCCCACACAAGGCTGCGCTGTCATACGAATATTCCCCGACGGTAAGAATATTCCACAACCAAACGAATATTCTCCGACAACAATGAATATTTTATAACCACTTACTTATTTGAAATATTTGCGCATTTTACTCATAACTAACTACATTAATCAAATCAACCCTTACTATTTCAAAATAATAAATAGAGGAAATTTAATTTCATTAATAATAAGCTGGAGTCTTACAACCTCCCCTCCTTATGAAATTTTGTCCTCAAAATTGATGTACGTACCTGGTATTTCGAAAAGGTGAGGATACCTCGCTTTCATTTCCGTTTCTAACTCCCAGGTCATTTCCTCAATATCATAGTTCCTCCACAAAACTTTGACTTGTGGTATGACCTTTGTGTGTAGGACATTCTCCTTCCTATCCAAGATCTTGACAGGTACCTCTTCATACGTTAAGTCTTCGGCTATCTCGTCCTATTCTAACTTAATAACGTGGTTCGGGTCTTTCACATATTTACGAAGCACAGATATATGAAAAACATTATGAACACGAGACATACTTGGAGGTAATACAAGTCTATAGGCTACATTTCCTACTCGGTCAAGAATCTAAAATGGACCAATAAATCATGGATTGAGCTTTTCTCTCTTCCCAAATCTTGTTACTCCCTTCCATGGTGCTACACACAATAATACATGATCCCCAACACTAAATTCCACGTCCTTTCGATGAAGATCCGCATAACTCTTTTGTCGATCTTGTGCCGTTTGTATACATTGTCAAATCATTTGGATCTTTTCTATAGTAATACATACCAACTTTGGTACCAATAATGTTGCTTCACCCACCTCATCCCAACATACTGGAGAGCGACACTTTCGTCCATATAATGCTTCAAATGGAGCCACACCTATACTTGCCTGATAACTGTTGTTGTAGGAGAATTCCACAAATGGTAAATACTTATCTCAACTCCCTTTGAAGTCTAGGACACAGAGTCTTAATAGATCTTCAAGAGTTTGAATAGTCCTCTCTGATTGTCCGTCCGTTTGAGGATGGTATGCCAAACTGAATCGTAAATCCGTGCCCATAGATTTTTGCAAGCTAACCCAAAATCGTGAAGTAAATCTTGGGTCACGATCCAAAACTATGGATACTGACATGCCATGCAATCTCACAATCTCATTCACGTATATACGAGCAAGACGTTCAATGGAATAAGTCTCTCGTATCGGCAAGAAATGAGCAGACTTGGTTAATCTATCAACAATAACCCAAATAGCATATATGCCTTGAGAAACCGTGGGAAGACCCATAACGAAATCCATGGTAATGTGTTCCCACTTCCATTTCAGAATCTCAAGTGGTTGTAACGGACCCTTAGGTACTTGATGCTTCGCCTTTATAAGTTGACAAGTTAAACACCTCGAGATAAACTTTGCAATCTCTCTCTTCATATTGTTCCACCAAAATGTATGTCGAAGATCACGATACATTTTGGTACTTCCAGGATGGATTACAAATGGTGTATTGTGTGCCTCCATCATGATCTTGTATTTCAAATCAGAGTCGTTAGGAACACAAAGTCTGAAGTGGACTTGAAGTATTCCTTCTTCATCAATTCTTTCTTCCAGAATAGAACCTTCTTGTACTTTATTCTTCATACGCATCAGCTCCGGGTCGGTGGCTTGAGCAACTTTAACCTTTTCGATTAAAGTCGGTTCTATGCGTATACTTGACATCATCGCATGGGTCCGTGGAGTCTTGAATTCTATCTTCATCTTTTGTAAATCACACAAAATTAGCCTTTGTGTTGACAACATCGCATTTGCTCCTGCATATGATCTTCTACTTAATGCGTCAGCTACCACATTCGTTTTTCCAGGATGGTATTGAATGGTATGGTTGTAGTCTTTCAACAGCTCGAGCCAACATCGTTGTCGCATATTGAGTTCCTTTTGGGTGAAGAAATATTTCAGGGTTTTATGGTCTGAATATATCTCCACTTTCTCTCCATATAGATAGTGCCTCCAGATCTTTAGAGCGAAAACGACTGCTGCCAACTCTAGATCATGATTAGGATAATTCCTCTCATACTCTTTAAGTTGTCATGAGGCATAAGCTATGACTTTTCCATGTTGCATGAGAACACATCCTAACCCTTTGCCTGAAGCATCACTGTAGATAACAAATCCATCCGAACCAGATGGTATTGTCAGAACAGGTGCCGAAATGAGTCTCCTCTTAAGCTCTTGAAAACTCTTCTCACATTCCTCACTCCATACAAATTTTGTATCTTTCTGAGTCAACTAAGTTAACGGAGTATCGATTCGAGAAAATCCTTCCACGAATCTCCGATAATAACCAGCTAAGCCCAAAAAGCTACGTACTTCGGTCACCGTCTTCGGTTGCTCCCAACTTTTTATCACTTCAATCTTCGCCAGGTCAACAGATACTCCATGTTTTGACACCACGTGCCTAAGGAATGCTACTTCCTCAAGCCAGAACTCGCATTTCTTCAACTTAGCATAAAGCTTGTTTTCACGAAGCCTTTGGAGTACCAGCTTCAAATGGTGCTCATGATCTTCACGACTTTTGGAATATATGAGAATGTCATCAATAAAGACAAAAATGAACTGATCTAAATATTCCTTGAATATCTGGTTCATCATATCCATGAAAGCCGCAGGAGCATTAGTCAATCCAAAAGACATGACTAAGAAATCATAATGCACGTACCGAGTTCTGAAGGCAATCTTTGGAATATCCTCAGTTCTAATCTTCAGCTGATGATATCCAGAACGAAGATCGATCTTTGAAAAGAATTGTGCTCCTTGCAACTGGTCAAACAGGTCATTAATACGAGGTAGCGGATACCTATTCTTGATGGTGACATGGTTCAATTCTCGGTAGTCAATACAAAGTCACATACTCCCGTCTTTCTTATTTACGAATAAAACAGGAGCACCCCAAGGAGATGTACTAGGACGAATGAAACCGATGTCCAACAACTCCTGTAGTTGAACCTTTAACTCCTGAAGTTAAATAGGAGCCATTCGATATGGGGTTTTAGAAATGGGCTTTGTACCAGGTTCAAGGTCAATAAAGAATTCAACTTCACGTTCTGGGGGTAAACCGGGAAGTTCTTCAGGAAATACGTCAGGAAATTTACTAACCACAGGAATATTATTCAAATCTGACGTGTCTTTATTCAAATCCATAACATGGGCTAAGAAAGCTTGACATCCATTTTTTAATAAACGAATAGCTTTATAACTTGATATGACAGTAATTGATTTTTAGTGGTTTAGTTGCTTGAATTCGTACAACAGGTTGGTTAGGAATATGAAAACTAACAATCTTATGAAAACAATCAATTTTGGCATGATGAGTAGTTAACCAATCAATCCCTAAAATCACATCAAAAGCAAGTATCTTTAAAGAGATAAGGTCAACAGGTAATGTCATGGTGCCAACTTGGATCAAACAAGATTTATAAACAGTTGATGTAATAAAAGTGTCTCCTAACGGAGTCTCCACAAATAGGTCAAAGTCTAATTTCTCCGGAGTTAAGTTTAAACGTTGAGCACAAGCAGAAGAGATAAATGAATGGGTAGCATCGGTATCTAGTAAGGTATAAACTTTGCAAGAATTTATGATTAGCTTACCCGTGATTACCTCGTTTGAGTTCCTCGTATTTTGACTAGTCATGACAAATGCTCTTCCCAGAACCGTTGACTTTGACTTTTCTGGGACAACCTTTTGAGTCACCATCCCCCCTGGACTTGGTTTCGCTACCGTACAATCTCGAGTGATATGTCCTTCCTTTCCACAATTATAACATACCTTGAACTGTTGTGGGCAGTTTGGGCTGATATGTTCCTATTTTTCACATTTATAGCATACGACCGGTGGTCGTTCTCCTCCCTTAGAACCAGTTGCTGCTGGTGTCGACGTCTTCACATGGTCATTATTGAATCTCTTCTTTTTAAAATCTCATCCCGACTCGCTTCTACTATTCTTATGGCCATGATTACCACTAGAGTGGTTACCGCTTTTGTCCGTATTTTTCTTTCCTCGCTGTTTATCGTCGCTTCGATGACTGCTGTCACTAGTATGACCCTGGTTGTGGTCCTGCAGTTGAACGTACTCGTTATCTCACTCTAATAATTGAACCCTATTGACAACATCTGAATATAGAGAAAATTTATGATAAATGAGATACTGACGTATGTCGGGTTTCAAACTTCTCAGAAACATCCGCGTCTTATATTCCTCATTCTCCACCAAATGAGGTGTAAACCTGGATAACTCTACGAACTTTGCCTCATACTGGGACACCGTCATGTTGTTCTACTCCAGTCTAATAAACTCTACCTCCTTCATATGACAAATACTTTCAGGAAAGTATTTGTTATTGAATAGTTTTTGAAACGTTTCCCAAGACATGTTGAGTGCGGCTGGATGGGTACGCTTCACAGATTTCCACCAGTAATCTGCCTCATTACGGAACATAAAAGTAGCGAATGGAACCTTTTGTTCCTCCAGGCATCCTAAGACATCGAATATCTTGTTAATTTACTTGACCCACGTCTCCGCCTTAATCAGATCCGGCTTTCCCCAGGATTCTGGTGGTCTCAACTCTTTGAACTGCTTGGTTGTGACAAACCATGCGTTGCTTTCATTTCCACCTGTATTGTGTACATGAGTCTCTCTCGTCTGATTTTTCATGAACTAGAAAAAGCTTCTAAACATCCCGTCGTTCATCGTTTGCTCAGTGGTGTTGATCAAAGGAGGAACATTGCCAGCCTGTTGCATGTTCTCCTCATTGGTGAGTAAAGGTGTCTCCACAGTCTCATTTACTCCACTATTAACATTCTCAGTTGCCATTCTCAAATACTGCCATAAAATAAGGGTTAATTAAAGAAATTAATATATCACATAATATCCCTATATTTTGACCAACCAACAAATAAGCTTAGGTAGGACACATTAGCGAATGATTTACTCGTTTCTCCCCTCCTAGTTCAATTCCCCGATCTCCGCCAGAGACTATATCCCTAAGCTATGATACCAACTGTGATGCCCCCAAAATAGGTATACATCACCCATTCTGAGTCGCCAAATACATGGTATAGAAAAAACTACAACTTTATTAATATAATTGTCGTGCAAAATACTACAACACATAAACTGTGAGTTTAAATACAAATATTATCTTTTAGACAATATCCACACTCAAATAAGTCCTCATTAAAATTATTGATATATTATTTTATAAAAATGGTGAGGACTACTAAAATGATTTTCTAGAACCATCATTCCATACCCCGACTAGAACTTGCTACATTCTCGCCTCCTGAGAAGAAAAATGGAACAAAAAGGAAAAGGGTGAGCTCAACTAGCCCAGTAAAGAACATTATGACTAAGATAATATAAAACAAATTATCATTTGTCCTCAACAGGGAAAAATATGATAGAATACAATAGACACCAAGTTTTAAATCAATAATCGCAGCAGAAATAATAATTCATAGAAGAGTTACGTAGAGAATGAAATCTACTATTATCTATGAATTTAAATGTCCATCATTAATATTTAATCCCTGTAACATCAATCAATATACATCTTGAATCAAATATTCATCTTTGCACTACATGCTAAAGATATTCATCAGTTGGTCATGTTCATCTCAACACCTGTACATCTTTGCACTACGGGCCAAAGATATTCATAAGAAATTCATTCATCTTTGCACTACAGGCCAAATATATTCAGTAATATCATCATTTAGGACTGAGGATGATGAAAAATATTTTAAAGAAAACGAATCCAGTGAAACAAAAGAACAAATATTAAGGATTCGTACTTTAAACAATCCGAGTTCAAAAATACTTCATAAATAATCATAGTGGAGTAAAATTCAAGAATGATCAAAATATGGATACAATCAAAGCTAGTATCCATAATAGATATTTTTGATAAAAAAAAGAAAAAAAATTAATTTTTCTGGGAATAGTGTCGTATTCGTGAATAATGTCGTATACGTGAATAGTATCGTTTACGTGAATAGGAACCCCGACACTAAAAGAAAATAATTTCACGAGAAAAATCTTACCAATACTACGGTATAATGATATTAGAAGAATTAATATCATTTTTAAAAAAATTACATCCCTTACCTCGAAAAGACTGTACTTCTGACTGGAATACTGGATATAGTGCTGAAGGGAACTTGCACCGTATAGCAAAACTCAAAGTATCAAAATACTCACAAGAATACGTTCGATAATATAGAGAGAAAAGATTTCAGTTTCTGGTGTGATTTTCAATTTTAACCTAAGCACCCTATTTATAGGAAAATGTTTAGAACACCAAAGCAGAAAATTTAATAAAATATTAATATATTTATATAAACTTTCCTTAGCCCACTTTTTGGTCAAGACATCAGCCATACAAGTGAAAAAAATCACCAAAAATGTTTTTCTAAACAAAAATATTTAAAACTCCAAAAATCAATTCAGACCCGATATATCGAAACTTCAATAATTCAAAATAAATAGCCATTTTATTAGAAAAATTTGAATCTTATGTCCATTCCATTGAAAATTTAATTCTCTACAACTTTGTAAGTTTAAGTTTTTCCAAATTCCAAGCAGAAGTTGACCGAAATCTACAAACGGGCGATTTTACATGCTATAATTAAATTTCAGTCAAGAAATGGGTCCACAAACATGTTTAACATGTTTTAAACAATTTTTGTAACACAAATACTCTTCCTCCTCATTTATTCATATATCATACAGTCATTGTAGAAATATCACCATTATTATATTATTATAATATAATAATATATTTAAATGAATTATTTTATGAGAAAAGATAAAATATTAATTTTCAACAATTGTCACATTAAATTTTTTCTCCATCTATATCCATATAAAATGAATATTTTCCTTATCATATAAATCAATAATTAATTAAATAATATTACAGAATCATAATACTAACAACCAGGTCGTTCCTAGGAAAGAGGGGCTTTCCAATAAGGATTTCTCCTTTCTGGCGCGCAATTAGGTGACCAAATCTCTCCTTAGACAGAACTTTATAGACATTACTAATAATGTTATCTAATAATATTATTTAAATAATATAAATTATTGATCTGATAATGGAAAATACTGTCTGGTGATAATTATTGAAACAACAATAATATAAAATATCAATGCAGCAATTATTGAATCAATAAAATAAAATATTGAACAGTAATTACTATAACAATTATTGAGTAGTGCATTCTTACGTAAGAATCAATAATTGGTGCAATACCATGTGCTACTATGTTTTAACCACCGGGTATTCCAACAGTATTAACGGTAACAATTACGCCGTTATTTATAAACAACTTATACTTGTCATTTTCTTCATCCAATCGCTTTTCGTTATGGGGCCCACACAAGGCTGTGTCGTCGTACTAATATTCCCCGACAGTAAGAATATTCCACGACCAAACGAATATTCCTCGACAACAATGAATATTTTATAACCACTTGCTTATTTGAAATATTTGCGCATTTTACCCATAACTAACCACGTTAATCAAATCAACCCTTAATATTTCTAAATAATAAATAGAGAAAATTTAATTTCATTAATAATAAGCTGGGGTCTTACACTCTCCCCCGGACTTATTACCTCTAGAGGATTGGCTCTCTGTCCATTTACGCTTATTGGGGTTGTTGCCTCCGCTGCTTCCCCCTTTCTGATCTTCCTGACTGGTCTTCTTTTCTTGTTTGAATCGAGCGATGTCTTCATTGCCTCCTTCGGCAATGATAGCCCTTTCCAAAAGATCAGAGTAAGTCTTGATCTTCAACACAGCCACTGCCTTCTTCACCCATGGTTTCAGTCCTAATTCAAACCTTCTTGCTTTTCTGGCCTCCGTGTCGACCTGATGTGGAGCGAATCGGGCTAACTCGTTAAATCTCGCCGCGTACTCTACGACAGACATACTACCTTGTTTCAGTTCCAGAAACTTAACTTCTATATCCTGTTGCTTATTCTCCGAGAAGTAATTCTCGAGGAATAGCTCTTTAAATATGTCCTAAGGAATAACTCCTTCGTCTGCTCGGCCCCTATTGGCTTTCCACCAATAGTTAACTTCGCCCTTCATCATGAAAGTGGCAAAACTTGTCTTCTGTGTTTCGGCCATGCGTGCGACCTCAAACACTTTCTCCATCTCTTCTATCCATGTATGGGCTTCAATTGGGTCCAGGGTTCCTTGGAACTCCGGTGGTCCTACCAATTTAAAGTCCTTAAAGCTAGCCAATTGTAGTCCTTGCTGCCCTACTGCTGGTGGGGGTCTATTTTGTATTGCCTCACTTAATAGGTTAACAAAGTTCTGCATCGGATCAATATTTCCCCCTCCACCATTGTTAACGGATCCTTCTTCCCTTTAGTTTCGTGGAATTCTCCTAGGCGGCGTGATCTGAGGAAAGGAAGAAAACTATTAGGCTTTATGTGATATGTTATCCATGTTAACATTAAGAAGTTTAAGACGTCTATCAATCATTTTTGATTTAAATAAACAACTTCAGTATCACAATAAAACTCAGTGAATTTCCTCAACCCATCCTAACATACTCTACTAGAGTTTTCTACTAAGGTTATAACCTAGGTTTCGCATTCCTAACATTTATAACCTACATGTAAGACCCTGAATTTTATGAAATAGTATTCAATTTTTTTTATAATTATTATTCAGTAAATGGTAAATTGATAAAAGTTTAAAGTTAAGGGTGATATATATAATTTTTTTCAAAATAAGCAGTTGGTTATAAAATACTCATTGTTGTCGGGGGATATTCGTTTGGTCGTGAAATATTCTTGTTGTCGGAGAATATTTGTACGACGACGCAGCCATTAGTGGGCCCCATAACAGAATAACTGTCAGATGAAGAAAATGACAAGTTTGAGTTTTTATAAATAACGGCGTAATCGTTACCGTTAACACTATTGGAATAACTGGTGGTTAAAACACAGTAATACGTGTGGTTGCACAGTAGCACACGGTATTGCACAATATTTTTGAATTATTGATTCTTACGTAAGAAGGCACTACTCAATAATTATCACGGTAATTACTGTTCAATATTTTATTTTATTGATTCAATAATTGATTGCTTAATATTTTATATTATTATTGTTTCAATAATTTTCATTGCACAATATTTCCCATTATCATATCAATAATTCATATTATTTGAATAATATTATTAGATAGCATTATTGATAATGTCTAGAAAGTTCTGTCGAGAAAAGGGGTTTGGTCTCCTAATTGCACGCCAGTAAGGAGAAATCCTTATCGGAAAGCCCCCTCTTTCTTGGGAACGGCCTGGTTGTCATTATTGTGATTCTGTAATATTATTTGTGAATAATTAATTATTGATTTATATGATAAAGAAATATTTATTTTATGTGGACATAAATGATAGATATAAAAATATTTATTTTATGTGGTTATAAATGAAAGAATTAATGTTGAGGTGTTTTATCAGTATTTTGTCGGATTGGAGGTATTAAAAAAAATCAAATCGGTGTTTTTAAAGCTCTATTACGTGAGTTATAATTTTAATCCGACCGTTGGATAGTTGTAATTTTTGGATATGTTATACATATATAAGTTGAGTATATGTCCATAAATTTTGAACCATTAAAAATTAACGTATGCTTTGTTATGAATTTTAAGAGGTGTTGAAAATTGTCCGTTTGTGGAATTCAGATATTTTCTGCTTGGAATTTAGAAAAACTTAAATCTACAAAGTTGTAAGGGTTATTATGTTTTTCAGTTTCGTAATTTTTCCAACCCTCAAAAATTCTGAAAAAATTTAAAATGATAATTTGATGAGTTTTCTAGATTGTGTCCAAAAATGGCAATTTTTGGATGTATAGATTATGAGTTATGAATTTTATGGGAAAAGAATATTTTAGAAGTAAACCCATATAACTCCTTGTGGTTAACTCCAAAATTGGTGAAATTTTTATTGGGAGTACATGTATATAACAGCAGTATACTCTGTAAATTTTGAAATTTTTGGACAAAAGTACAGTTTATGATAAATATCTAAATATTAGGCAGTTTTGGCCATATGAAAAATAGTAAATGAATTTTAAAAATACTGAGAAAAATATATGTTCAATATGGGACTATATTCAGCTAAATCCCAGAAAAGAAAATTTTCTAGGACTAATTTCGTATTTTTCATGAAAATAGACCAGTTATGAATAAATGAATTAAATATGTTATATGAAGTAAGAAAATTGAAAAATAGGATTTTATGGCTTAAGAATCCTATATAAGGTATATGCAGACTTTTGATGAGATTTTTGGTTATTGGTGATGAAATTTTACGAGTTTGACATTTTAGGATGATTAAATACATTAATTAGTAAAGTGTAAATAATTAAAATAAATTGTTTATAAGTTTAAGAAATGATTAAAATATTGTGGTAATATTAATAATATTAGATTATGAGATTATTAAGTGATTTATAACATTTGGATTAAGTTGTTATGAAATCATTGATTTAAAATATTATTTAATGATTAATAATATTAGTAAATGAATTTAATGTTATTATATAATGAATAATATTAAATGGAGTTTATAATATAATGAATAATGTTATTATCTTCGTTAAATATTTGTTGAAATATTATTTTCTATTCAAATCATTTTTGATATAATATTATTCTTGAATTTTACTCCACAAAGCGGTATCAGGTTGACAATTTGGATATTATTGAATTATAGATAAATTAAATTGTTAAAATCTTTAAAAATTTATCTTTTATCTCATATGATTGATTATTTATATCCTTGTCATGATCCTCATGATTATATTGTGATGAAAGTCATTTTTGGCCCGTAGTGCATAGATGAACTGTTGTTTATTGGTTTTACAGTTGTATGACTTCTGCCTGTAGTACAAAGAAGAATTGTTGATTGATATCTTTGGCCTGTAGTGCAATTATGACATGTTGTTGAATATCTTTTGCTCCTAGTGCAAAATTGACCTGTTTTTGAATATCTTTGGCTCGTAGTGCAAAGATGACCTGTTGTTGAATATCTTTGGCTGTAATGCAAAGATGTCCTGTTGTTGAATATTTTTGGCCTGTAGTGCAAAGATGAACTGTTAATTAATATCTTAGGCCCGTAGTGCAAAAATGAATTTATTAGTATGATAATGAACATGAACTATGATTTGGTATAACCATGATCTTTGATGTTTCAGGTAAAGACATGTGATGAAAATTATCTTCGTCCTGGATGAGAAGAGGAATTTAGAACTACAAATATGATTATGAGTTATTCACATGATTGTGGATAGAAACGGTTGACTGATGTTACAGTGTTAAAATATTGTTGGTGGACTTTTAACATGGAGAAGATAATGGACTTTATGGTCTATTTGACTCTTCTAATGGATTGTTGATTCCGCTGCGATTATGGTTGAAAGCTGTTATCATCTACCATATGTTCAAAATTTCTAATTTATTACTAATGAAGGTTATTGATAAATTAATTATCTTAGCCATAATATTCTTTACTGGGCTATTTTTGCTCACCCTTTGGTTTCACAATTCCTTTCAGGTAATAAGAGTGTAGCTGGGTCGAGCGGGGATAACATGAGAATAGTGTGATGGTCTGAGACTGTCGAAGTGATTTTGGTGACTAACAATAGGGTGATGAGAACCCGACTTTTAAAGCGTCAAAAGTGCACCTCATTACAATGAACAAGATAGCAATCTTCTCATTTTTCTTTGGGGTCTGTTGGGTCAACCAGGGATAATTCTCGAGTAATATGATATCTATCATAACTTAGATTCATGGCCTCCCATGTACGAAGGTTTTCTTGAGCATTATCCAAAGATTTAATTTCTAAAACAGTTATTGACTGTACCTTTATGTAATGTATCAGTGTGAGGTGCTGACATAAGTTGGTGTCCAGAGTCACAGTTGGTATTTAAATTTAAACTCACAGTATATGTGTTATCGTATTTTGCACGACAATTGTAATAATGAAGTTGTATTTGTTTTTTGTACCATGTATTTAGCGACTCAGAATGGGTTGGGTTGATTAGACCTATTTTGGGGGCGTCACACTTGGTATCAGAGCTTAGGGATATGATCTCTAGCGGAGATCAGGGAATAGAACTAGGAGGGGAGAGACGAGTAAATCATTCTCTAGTGTGTCCTACCTAAGCTTATTTGTTGGTCAGTTATAATATATGGATATTATGTGATATGTTAATTTGTTCAATTAACCTTTGTTTTAAAGTTGTATTCTAGAATGATATCTGAAATACACGAGATGAGCAATGGAGAAATCATGATGACATGGAAGATGGAATCTGAAATGAAAGAAATGTATTCTCAACTCTTTGAAATACCAGGTATGTAATTTTCGGGGATGAAATTTCAAATGGAGGGGAGATTGTAAGGCCCAGAATTTTATGAAATAAAAGTATTCAATTTTTATTATAATTATTATTCAGTAAATGGTTAAATTGATAAAAGTTTAAAGTTAAGGGTGATATATATATATATATATATATATATATATATATATATATATATATATATATATATATATATAAAATTTTTTAAAATAAGCAAGTGATTATAAAATACTCATTGTTGTCGGGAAATATTCGTTCGGTCGTGGAATATTCTTGTTGTCGGATAATATTCATACGACGACGCAACCATTTATGGGCCCCATAACAAAATAACTGTCAGATGAAGAAAATGACAAGTTTGAGTTTTTATAAATAACAGCGTAATCGTTATCGTTAACACTATTAGAAAACCTGGTGGTTAAAATACAATAATACGTGTGGTTGCACTGTATCACACGGTATTGCACAGTATTTTTGAATTATTGATTCTTACGTAAGAAGACACTACTCAATAATTATCACAGTAATTACTGTTCAATATTTTATTTTATTGATTCAATAATTGCTACGTTAATATTTATATTATTATTGTTTTAATAATTTTTACTGCACAATATTTTTTATTATCATATCAATAATTCATATTATTTAAATAATATTATTAGATAGCATTATTGGCAATGTCTAAAAAGTTCTATCGAGAAAAAGGGTTTGGTCACCTAATTGCACCCCACTAAGGAGAAATCCTTATCAGAAAACCCCCTCTTTCCTGGAAACGGTCTTGTTGTCATTATTGTGATTTTATAATATTATTTATAAATAATTAATTATTAATTTATATGATAAAGAAATATTTATTTTATGTGGACAAAAATGATGGATAGAAAAATATTTATTTTATATGGTTATAAATGAAGGAATTAATGTTGAGGTGTTTTATCAGTATTTTGTCGGATTGGAGGTATTAAAAAAATTAAATTAGTGTTTTTAAAGCTCTATTGCATGAGTTATAATTTTAATCCGATCGTTGGATCTTTGTAATTTTTGGATATATTATACATATATAAGTTGAGTATATATTCACAAATTTTGAACCGTTAAAAATTAACGTATGATTTGTTATGAATTTTAAGAGGTGTTGAAAATTGTCCGTTTGTGAAAATCGGATATTTTTTGCTTGGGAATTTTAAAAACTTAAAGCTACAAAGTTGTAGAGAATTCAATTTCTTATACAATAGACATAAAATTCGTATTTTTCTGATAAAATGGCTATTTATTATGAATTGTTGTAGTTTCAGAAATTAATATTTTTATTAAAATTGGGTGGGACCCACTTTTTATTTTTTGAAAACATGTGGGCTGCTAATTTTTTTCAAAGATGGTTGCTAGCTTGTTCAAATGAATCATGCGTAGAAGATGAGAATAAAAATAATATTATTTTATTATTTAGTCTCCTTTGGCGTTCCAGCATTTTCTTATAAATAGGTGCTTATGTTAGAATTGAAAATCACACCAGAAATATAAGTTTTCTCTCTATATTATTGAGCGTATTTTTTGTGAGTATTTAGATACTTTGAGAGTTTCTAATCAGTGCAAGTTTCCTTCAACGTTATATCCGATATTCCAGTCAGAAGTACTGCTCTTTTGAGGTAAGAGATTATAAGGATTATTATGTTTTTCAGTTTCGTAATTTTTTCGACCCTCAAAATTCTGGAAAACTTTGAAATGATAATTTGATGAGTTTTCTAGATTGTGTAAAAAAAATAGCGATTTTTGGATGTATAGATTAGTAGTTATGAATTTTATGGGAAAAGACTATTTTAGAAGTAATCCCTTATAACTCCTTGTGGTTAACTCCAAAATTGATGAAATTTTTATTGGGAGTACATGTATATAACAGCAGTATACTCTATAAATTTTGAAATTTTTGGACAAAAGTATAATTTATGATAAATGTCTAAATATTCGGCAGTTTTGGCCATATGAAAAATAGTAAATGAATTTTAAAAATTCTGAGAAAAATATATGTTCAATATGGGACTATATTCTGCTAAATCCCATAAAAGAAAATTTTCTGGGATTGATTTCGTATTTTTCATGAAAATAGACTAGTTATGAATAAATGAATTAAATATGTTATGTAAAGTAAGAAAATTGGAAAATAGGATTCTATGGCTTGAGAATCATATATAAGGTATATGCATATTTTTGATGAGAGTTTTGGTTATTGGTGATGACATCTTAAGAGTTTGGCATTTTAGGATGATTAAATGCATTAATTAGTAAAGTGTAAATAATTAAAATAAATTATTTTTAAGTTTAAGAAATGATTAAAATATTGTGGTAATATTAATAATACTAGCTGGGTCCCGTGCCTCCGGCACTGTATGGACAATATGATTTATCTCAAACTTTGAACGACCAAAATAATTTATTGAGTGAGCGGAAAATTTAAAGTCATTTGTATTTTATTAAATTATTATTAGATTATTAGATAGATAGATGTATTTTATTAGATAGATGTATGAACGGTGGGATTTATCTCAAACTTTGGACGGCCCAGATGATTTATTGAGTGAGCGGAAAATTCAAAATTATTTGTATTTTATTAGATAGACTAGCAACAGTCTCGTGCCTCCGGCACTATGGACGTTGGGATTTATTCTAAATTTTGGACGACTCATATGATTTATTGAGTGAGCGAGAAATTCAAAATCATTTGTATTTTATTAGATAGATGGATGGTGGAATTTATCCCAAACTTTAGACGTCCTAGATGATTTATTGAGTGAGCGAAAAATTTAAAATCATTTGTATTTTATTAGATATAATTAGATATATAGAATATAGATATAGATAGATAGAATTAGATAGATTGTATTTTATTAAATAGATGGATGGTGAGATTTATCCCAAACTTTGGACGGCCCAGATGATTTATTGAATGAGCGGGAAATTCAAAATCATTTGTATTTTATTAGATAGATTATTATTAGATTATTAGATAGATAGATGTATTTTATTAGATAGATGTATGAATGGTGGGATTTATCTCAAACTTTGGACGGCCCAGATGATTTATTGAGTGAGCGAAAAATTCAAAATTATTTGTATTTTATTAGATAGACTAGCAACAGTCCCGTGCCTCCGGCACTATGGACGTTGGGATTTATTCTAAATTTTGGACGACTCATATGATTTATTGAGTGAGCGAGAAATTCAAAATCATTTGTATTTTATTAGATAGATGGATGGTGGGATTTATCCCAAATTTTAGACGTCCTAGATGATTTATTGAGTGAGCGGAAAATTTAAAATCATTTGTATTTTATTAGATATAATTAGATATATAGAATATAGATATAGATAGATAGAATTAGATAGATTGTATTTTATTAGATAGATGGATGGTGAGATTTATCCCAAACTTTGGACGGCCCAGATGATTTATTGAATGAGCGAGAAATTCAAAATCATTTGTATTTTATTAGATATAATTAGATATATAGAATATAGATATAGATAGATAGAATTAGATAGATTGTATTTTATTAGATAGATGGATAGTGAGATTTATCCCAAACTTTGGACGGCCCAGATGATTTATTGAATGAGCGGGAAATTCAAAATCATTTGTATTTTATTAGATAGATTAGATTATGAGATTATTAAGTGATTTATAACATTTAGATTAAGTTGTTATGAAATCATTGATTTAAAATATTATTTAATTATTAATAATATTAGTAAATGAATTTAATGTTATTATATAATGAATAATATTAAATGGAGTTTATAATATAATATTAATAATATTAGATTATGAGATTATTAAGTGATTTATAACATTTAGATTAAGTTGTTATGAAATCATTGATTTAAAATATTATTTAATTATTAATAATATTAGTAAATGAATTTAATGTTATTATATAATGAATAATATTAAATGGAGTTTATAATATAATGAATAATGTTATTATCTTTGTTAAATATTCGTTGAAATATTATTTTCTATTTAAATCATTTTTGATATAATATTATTCTTGAATTTTACTCTACAAAGCGGTATCATGTTGATAATTTGGATATTATAGAATTCTGGATAAATTAAATTGTTAAAATTTTTTAAAATTTATCTTTTATCTCATGTGATTGATTATTTATATACTTGTCATGATCCTCATGCTTATATTGTGATGAAAGTCATCTTTGACCCGTAGTGTATAGATGGACTGTTGTTTATTAGTTTTATAGTTGTATGCCTTTGGCCTGTAGTGCAAAGAACAGCTGTTGATTGATATCTTTGGCATGTAGTGCAAAGATGACCTGTTGTTGAATATCTTTGGCTCGTAGTGCAAAGATGACTTGTTGTTGAATATTTTTGGCTCGTAGTGCAAAAATGACCTGTTGTTAAATATCTTTGGCTCGTAGTGCAAAGATGACATGTTGTTGAATATCTTTGGCCTTTAGTGCAAAGATGTCCTGTTATTGAATATATTTGGCCTGTAGTGCAAAGATGAACTAATGATGAATATCTTTGGCCCGTAGTGCAAAGATGAATTTATTAGTATGATTATGAACAGGGACTGTGATTTGGTATAACCATGATCTTTGATGTTTCAGGTAAAGACATGTGATGAAAATTATCTTCGTCCTGGATGAGAAGATGAATTTAGAACTATAAATATGATTATGAGTTATTCACATGATTGTAGATAGAAACGGTTGACTGATGTTACAGTGTTAAAATATTGTTGGTGGACTTTTAACATGGAGAAGATAATGGAATTTGCGGTCTATTTAACTCTTCTAATGGATTGTTGATTCCGCTGTGATTATGGTTGAAAGCTGTTATCATCTACCATATGTTCTAAATCTCTGGTTTATTAATAATGAAGGCTATTGATAAATTAATTATCTTAGCCATAATATTCTTTACTGGGCTATTTTTGCTCACCCTTTGGTTTTACAATTCCTTTCAGGTAATAAGAGTGTAGCTGGGTCGAGCGGGGATAACAGGAGAATAGTGTGATGGTCCGAGACTGTTAAAGTTTTTCAATACATTATAAAATAGCATGACATGCAACATATAATTGTATTGAGATCCTAAGATGTGTGTCATATTTTATACGTCACTTAATAATTGATTTTGGTGAACAACAATAGGGTGATGAGAACCCGACTTTAAAAGAGTCAAAAGTGCACCTCATTAGAATGAACAAGATAGTAATCTTCTCATTTTTCTTTGGGGTCTATTGGGTCAACCAAAGATAATTCTTGAGTCATATGATATCCATCATAACTTAGATTCATGGCCTCCCATGTACGAAGGTTTCCTTGAGCATTATCCAAAGATTTAATTTCTAAAACAGTTATTGACTGTACCTTTATGTAATGTATCAGTGTGAGGTGCTGACACAGGTTGGTGTCCAAAGTCATATTTGGTATTTAAACTCACAGTATATGTGTTATCGTATTTTGCACAACAATTGTAATAATGAGATTGTATTTGTTTTATGTACCATGTATTTGGCAACTCAGAATGGGTTGGGTTGATTGGACCTATTTTGGGGGCGTCACACTACAACTCTGATACCAACCTGTGACGCCCCCGAAACCGGGTCCTCTGACCCCGATTCGGTCATCACGATAAAATACAAAAATTCACCTATAAACAACATACGATTAACTAAAATGTGGAATATAATAAACATACGTCGTTCATTCAAAAGGTGTTACTAGTCCCAAGATACGATAACCTTAATATAATCTTATAAACATACCCTAAAATAAACATTAGGGTTCATATTACACAATAGTAATTTAAACTAAGCGCAAGGTAAAGTCTGCTCCTTGCCACTATTCTACATCTTTCCTTTACCCTTGTCCTTCCCCGAGGTCTCGGGCTTAGCTGCAATATATTCATGATATAGCAAGGATGAGCAACAAGTTTGCTCAACAAGTTTGCTCAACAAGTTTAAATACAACAATAAGGATATATCTTGATGAATGGAAAAATAACTGACAATGGATTCAACAATATAAATATCTGAAGGATTCAACAATATGAATATCATAAGCAATGATAATGATTGTTTTTAGAATAACTGCTTGTAAAATAGACTTTGAACTATAACACTCCAATGGAATCAATAGCTAATTGACCCTTTGGTTACTGACTACAGAATAAGTACTTGAGGGGATCAGCCTCATGTACTCTATGTATATGCATAACATTTAAATTTACTTTGTGTATCTTTAGATACCTGGGGTACTCCCCTATCAAAAAGGGGTGTTCTTTCAGTCTAAGAATCCTTACCATCAATTGGTTTGGATAGCTTTTAAAACTTCATACGCCTGTTTGACCGAACAAAGGTTCAGACTCTATCTAACACAGTTCAAGAATTATTGAACTTTAAATAATGTATAAGTCCAAGACTGTACGAACTCGAGTGCACTAAGTGCGAATATCAATAATATCGATGCAGGATAATTGTAAAGTAATTAAACCACTTAATAGCATGCTTGGAAATAAGATTCAAGCTTAAATGAACAACTTTCAATTCAACAATAACCTGCTCAATACAATATAATTAGGATAGGAAACTTCCACAAACTCAAATTTGTGTAAGTTAGGAAACTTGCAACACAATCAAATAGTGTTCGGATACTTGTTCATGTAAAAGAGTAAGAATTAAGGAACTTGCATAATCAAAAAGTGAATTTCACAGAAACTTGCTCAATAAAAATTTGAGTAAGGTTTGGAAACTTGCATTCAACATACGAATCACATGAAATTCAAGAACTTGCACAAAATCCAAAGTTTATGAAAGTTAGGAAACTTGCAACACAATTAAATAGTGTTTGGATACTTGCTCAATAAAAGTAGGATTCGAGGAACTTGCACAATCAAAGAGTGAAATTCGAAGAAGCTCAATATAAATTTGAGTAAGGTTAAAGAAACTTGCATTCAACATACGAATCGCATGAGATTCAAGAACTTGCACAAAATCCAAAGTTTGTGTAAGTTAGGAAACTTTCCTGTTATCTCAGCTACAATATAATACTAGCTTTAACTAACTTGCGTTGAAACGACCTAACATTAATAAGTCGGTCTTTCAATTAGTATGTGAAAACTATTATGAGTCTACACTTAAAATAATCAAGTCATCACATAGCATGCTTTTTAACACATCACAAAGTATATTGGTCATGCATTATAAAGTAAAGTAATCATATAAGCATGCCTTGAAACTTCAAGCCAAAAACAGATCCTATTTTTGACTACAGGATAGCGCAGCTGTGCCTGGTCTAGGCTTAGGGACGGCGCAGCTGTGCTATCCCTTGGCCAGACCAAGGTTGAGCTTCTGCTCTCCTGACTTCAGTCTAACTCTAACACACTACTTATACACCTATCTTAACATACATACATGCTAGATTTTTACATATAACAAATGACCATACTTGACTTCACTATCACAAGTTTACTTACAATTTATATGTCATTAAAACCTAACAAGGTCATGTAATCATTTGTGCCTTTCAACTTGATCATTCAATACTCAGTAGTCATGCTTGTATATATACAACACATGTATATTGTACTCACATAGTTCATATTTTAGAAATTTCCCTTTTATGACTATGTTTGAATAAGTGAAAACCATACATTAACCAAATGATGTTCATACCAATATATCTATAGGCATAATGAGTCCTAATATACATGCTTGCATGGTCATAACGTACTTTACTCATTTCTTGATGACATTAGCTTCCTCATTCTAATTTTTTTTAAATTTAACACTAAGTCAACTTGGCATATTAGCATATAACTCTCATGCATTTACACATATACTAAAGTCACATATGCATGCTCAAATGGTCAGAACTTATTAGATAAAAATCTTGGTCAAGTTCACTTTGAAAAGTTTTATGTTTCTTTTCTTTGAAATAGTCTAATCTTTCAATCATGTATGCTAGTGTGTTCAATCACTTTAGTCTTGCATTTCATGTCAATATAAACCATATTATCATGTTCATAAGGTCAGAATGATCACATGATTTGTTCGTGACAAAGTTCACTTTTGAAACTACAATTTCATTTCAAGACCACAAGTATTGTGTTAATCATTGCTATACTTGTTCATCCTATATGCATGTGCTTACATGTGCATTTTAAAACAGTTTACAAGCTTATTCTACCATGTACTAACAAGTTAGCACGAACAGAAACTAAACAAAAAATATCAGAGCTGGTGCAGGCCTGACGCAGTTGCGCTGCACCCTAGTACAATTAGGGCGCAACTGCGCCATACCTGTATCAGAGACAGTAACTTGCTCTATTCTGTAAATCATCAAACATCAACACTTCTCTTTGATTTAAACATGCTTAATACCAACATTTAAGAGTTCAAACATGTAAGACTACTTCCTAAACACATCATGGCATGCCAAATCACCTTGATTAACAAAGACTTTCAAGTAATTTCAAGAATTTGACAAAACCCATTTCAAGAACACAAGTTAAGATTTATACCCCCTTGGCTTGAATTAGACCCCTCACACACTGAGTATGCTTCCAAAATTTCTCGGCAACTTAGGAATCTCAATCTCAGACTTTAACAAACAACAAAACTTAATTTGGAGCTTGTATTTATAGAAGAAACTTGGACTAGATAATCTCATTGCACTAAGGTTGAGTTCAAGGTGTAATGGAGAAAAACAATTGTTATTATAGAGTGGTTGAGCAACCCACCCATCAGCCATTAGCCTAGAAATCATTACCTATGTTTAGCCAAATGCAAGTTACGTAAACCAAATGTAGGCTACTGTTCATGTACTATGGTAACACTTATTTTGGGACAAGAAAGAAATCTCAGCATACTTGATCAACTAAGGCTTGGTTTGGACACTATAATTCCCATAATGTAATATAAATATGTAAATGCTACTACACAAGGAAATTTTGGGATTATTTATGTACTCACATTATATATCACATGTTCATTAAATACACGCAATAACATAACGCAGTTAAGTATTATTGTTTGGGTAGTTTCATAATTATCTCTACTACTCACATAAGCATATTATAACATTATTATATATCCAGTGTACACACATAATTCCTTTTCCCAATTTCTGGGATACACAGATATTCAATTATTTCTGTTTGACAATCACTTATGATTTTATTGCACTACTTGATACTCCATATCATTAGAATACATTCTTATAATATGATTCTATGCATGTCACACATTACACTAATGCTCCAATTCATTTTCTATAGCAGAACTTAACTGTCTCAAACTAGACACTGGCGCAGCTACGCCGATCCCTGGCAGTACCAAATTAGGTTAGCTTCAAGCCAGTTCCAATTCCTATCTCCACATAAGTTTCATATGGGATAATTAAACTTCTTCAATGGTGATATACACATACTTGACATAATTCAATATGTTCAACTCTTGCCACCATATTCAAATAAATTGAATATTTAATCATTAATAATCCTATCAATTCCTTGATATCAAAGTCTTAGGGTTAGTCCACCAATTTAAATAACTATTAGTGACTCCCTTTAATCATTTCATAACCACATAACCACATAACCACATAAGGTTTTAAGTAGACTCACAAAACTAACTTGTTAAAATTAAATCACATATTTAATTAATAAGGAGTTTAAAATTCATGGCCGTTACAAGACCTCTCCACACTAAAAACCTTATATTCCAACAAAAGCCACTAGGCCAACTACCTATCATGCTAAAACTTATGTAACACTAATATTTAAACAACCTAACATCGTTTCTATGCATGTGAAGATGAGATAATACACTTTTTGGCCACTGTACTAGGAATTGTAATAATTATTATTGTATTAATAATAATAAATTTTAAATACTTAAAATAATAATAATAATAATAATAATAATAATAATTAAAATACCCTAAAATAATATAAAGTAGTTAAAAATTAAATACCCTAAATATAAAATTACATTCAAAGGTTTTTTTAACCACTGAATCAAAATTTATTTTGTTTTTTAATGTACTAATCACGTGGGTATCAATGTTTTTCGAATAAAATTTAATATTTTGACAGATTTTTCTTTTTATTGTTATAGGACTCGATCAAATTAAATTTAAATTTTAAAAAATCCATGGGTAATTATAAGAATCAATCTAATAAATTACAAAGATGAGTACATTAGCGAATAAAAAATATTTATAATAGAAAGATTTACCAGGGTTCAATGATTAAAAATAGTCACTACAATTACAATTAGTTTTTTTTTTAAACAATATATTTATTGTTAAATTTCATAATAAAGTCATATTACAACTAAACTCTAATGGATAAGATAGAATAATGATGTGTGAGTCGTTTTAATTTTTTTTAATTCATATACATTGACATTTAATACAGACAATTTGTCGGATCACTCTTATTTTAATTTTAATTATTGTTATTATTATTTTAATTATTATTATAATAATAATAATAATTATTATTATTATTTTAATTATTACAATTATTATAATTATTACAATTATAATAATAATAATAATTGTAATTATTATTATTATAATAATAATACTAATAATTGTAATAATTAAAATAATAATAATAATAATAATTATTATAATAATAATCATTAAAATAATAATAACAATAATAATAATAATAATTAAAATAATTAAAATTATTATTATTATTATTTAAAATTTTAAATATCGTATTGGTAAACATTTTTATCTTGTGAACACTTTTTAGTTTCTAACATTGGTAAATACAGGCATGCAGCATCATGACTTATTTCATGGTTGACAAATCTATGTTGAAATTTATATCTCAATATATCATCGTTTGTATTTTGTTCCGGTCTTAATACTGACGGGCTTTGTAGGATTAGTACCATAACAATAATAATAATTATCATTTTTTATTATTATTTAAAATTTTAATTATTATTATTTTAATAATTATTATATTATTATTTTAATTATTTAAAATTTATTATTATTATTACAATAATAATTATTACAATTATTATTATTATTATTATTATTATTATTATTATTATTATTATTATTATTACAATTCCTAGTACAGTGACCAAAAAGTGTATTATCTCATCTTCACATGCATAGAAACGATGTTAGGTGGTTTAAATATTAGTGTTACGTAAATTTTAGCATAATAGTTGATCTAGTGGCTTTTGTTGGAATATAAGGTTTCTAGTTTGGAGAGGTCTGGAGTTTGATACTCGTGAGCAACATTTTCTTTAAGGAAATTTTTAAGCCATGCATTTCTGTCCTCCATGTCAGCAATAACGGGCCACGTCAGCAAAAATAACGTGCCAATATGCACAGTCAACATTCCTTCCGTTTATTATTTTGTTGGTCGGATGCTCTGCAGTGTTCTTGAAGTCCAGTGTAGTGCTCATTTGATCTGTTTTGGCTTTATGCTCTTGTATTGTCTTAGAATCTGAGTTTCACTGTTTGTCATGTTGAGTTCCCTTTCTTGACATTTTGTAACGATATGGGGAATGCCCCTAAGTATATGTATCTCTTTTCTTTTATATACATTTAAATTTAGCAAAAAATAAATTAAATAATATGGAAAACCTTATAAGTACAATTTATACAGCTTATATGTACAATTTATATTAGTAAATTTTAATTGATTTTTATGATCAATTATGAATGATGATGTATTTGATATGTCTCCCATTTATGATATGTATTTTTACAACTTTAAATGGTTGTGATTTGTTAGTAATTGGTCAATATTTTTTTTTATTTTTTATAAATAAATTGTTTATTAGATGATTGACATTCTAAGTCGGATATTTGAATAATTTTTTTATTTGAATAAAAAATGGAAACGAATATGTTCCGCATTTGGACATAATTTTTAAATACTAAATACGAATATTTTTTGACAATTCTCCGAATACCGAATATGGTCTTACAAAAACAAGCTTATTGGGATTATCTTAATTTAAGGCAATATTTTAATAGTCGTTGCAAAAAGTTGTATAAAATATGCAACGAAAATAAAAATTATTGCCAATGAATGTGGTCCATATTAGGCAACAAAATATAGCAACAAAAACACTTTCGTAGCCCACGATGAGGAGAAATCATGTGGTTAGAAATTTTGCAACAAATTTCTAACGAATTTTGTTTCCACATTTTGCAACGACTTATGAATTTCATTGCAAAAAGTAAAAGCCTGACACAATCTACAATGAAGGATAAGTTTCATTGCTAAACATACACTTTTAGCAACGACTTATAAAGTCGTTGTCTGAAAAATCATTGCTAAAGCCCCATTTTTAGCAACAAAAAAACTTTCATTGCCCACGATGATGGGAAATCAAGTGGCCGAAAATTTTGCAATGAATTTCTAACGAAATTTTTTTCCCGCCAATGAATTAGCAACAAAATTTTACAACGACTTATGAATTTAGTTGCAAAAAGTGAAAGCCTGACACAATCTGCAACGAAGGAAAAATTTCGTTGCTAAACATATACTTTTAGCAACGACTTATAAAGTCGTTGCCCAAAAAATCGTTGTTAAAGGCCCATTTTTTTATAGTGCTACCACTAGTTGAAAATAAGGTTATGGAGATTTAAGATCACAATTTCACTTATTATTTCACTTATATTAAAATACTTCTTATTAATTATACCCACTATTCTGGATTATTAATTAGGGACTTATTAGTATTTATAACCACCTTCCGATGCATCACAAACATATTAATCCAAATCCACAGTTGATAGAGTTGAATCAAACACCCTAATTAACTAATTCACTATATTCCTATGTGAATTACAATTAAAGAGGATTTAAAGCACATGTTCCCTTATTAGATTACATACGACGTAAGGGAATATCCATATCCTAAACACAAATCATGAATTCCATCATCATGCAGAAAACACAATCACATGCTATTATGATCAGATTTAAATTTATATTTCATCTCCCGAATTCATATAAATTATCATGGTAATTGTTAGCTGGACAATTAAATAATTATACACAATCATAATAGACAATCCATAGAATAGATCACAATAATTAACAGAGAAACATACTAAAATAAGCTATGCAATAAGATCCGCTGCAATCTTAAACAAGAATTTTAGTCCATTGTCATTGAATTAAAATCAAGAATCCATAACTGAATAGACATTAAAAGATAAAAGTAGAAGTAGAGGAAAGAATGAAATATTTTGTCTGCAAATCTGATGCTCCCATCTTGCTCTTACTCTTGATCTTCGATGATTCCCCAGTTGTTTCAATCTCCAACAATTCAATAAAAACTACAGTTTATGTTCTAATTTAATGGAGTGTTTTTTCTAATCCAATTTATCTAATCCCTCCTATTTTATGTCTCACGTCATGTATTAATAAGTTACAAGTCCAATTTCTAGCTTAGGAGGAAACCCAATCCAATTTGGAGTAAAAAAAAATATCAAAATTCGCCCAAAAATGCGTTCCAACTTGATTTGGCCCGACCCCAGCGTCCCAGCGGTGCTCACGGCGCTGTAAATCTGCCTCTGGATGCCCTGACACTGGGAATAGCCTAGGAATGGGCGCCCAGCTGCTGGAAGGTTTTCTGGAATTTTTTGCTCTGACATCCCTTGGGAAAATAGCCATAACTTCTTCGTTTGAACTCTGATTTCGATGATCTAAGATGTTCCGAAAAGAGAAGACGTAGATATACAACTTATATTTTTTGAGTTTTTCGAAATAAGGGATGGAGAAATTATGAAATAGGACCTAAAGTTTCTGCTATATAAATGGTAAGCCAAAAATGCGAATCTAGCAACCCCAAACGTCGATCCAAGTAACTTTTATCCCAATTCCTATAAAACAACATAAAACATGCATAAATAGACACAAACACTTAAAAACTTCCAAAAGATTAAACTCAAACACACTCAATTTATAGGTATAAAACTCACTCATCACGAGCCAGCCGAGAGATTGTAAAAGCCACGACAGAATCGTAGAGTATCGAGAAAGTTGCTTCAGAATCGTAAAGTTAATCCGAGCGCCTTTCAAGCGAAGTCAAGAATCGTAGTCTGCTCTCGAAAGCGTAAAGTCTGCAATACAAACAAGTAAAGATCGTAGTCTACCTGTGCTTAAGAGAAATCGTAGTGTTCTCTTTGATCAAGATGAATCAAGCATGAACATGAAAAAACACAACAATCACGATCGTAGTGTATCTCATGTCAGTATCAGAAGCATCTAGCCATGTCCATTTGTTGATGGATAAAATACAACAAATGACGAATGAATTATAGACCTTGAGACTTTCGGGAATCCCAATGATTCAACACGCATCCTTAGTATTTATCGAAGAAGTGTATTGAAGAAGCTAATGAAATGATTGCATGCCTGCTGAAAACATCTTTTCAGGTGTTAGGTGAGATGCAATCTATTGTATCAGTGTGTCAGACAGTTGAACAGAAAATTTCTAAGAAGTCACCATCGGTGCTCAGAAGTGTCTGGTGCATTTAATGCTTCAACAGATGCCTTCAACGGAAATATTTCGAAGGCTCCTTTATATACAAATCATACAGAGATGCAGCAAGCAAGCAAGCATACAACAAAAGCTAAAGAACTCTCAATGCTCAACCTCTACGATCCAGAAAGAAAAACTTGTTCAACTACTCAGTTCTTTCGAACGTATGCTTAATTACAACTGAGTAGCACAACCCAAGAACTCATCTCCCATCAAGTGTATTCTAAGTCTGCCGGACTTAAAGAGTTCTAAGTGAACTAAGAAGTTCCAAGACTGCTGGTCTTGAAGGAATCTAAGTGATTCCAAGATTATAAAGACATCCTTAGTGGATTTCCTACTCGAGAAGTAGAAGAGTGGATTAGGAGCCTTGAGGGCTCTGAATCACTTAAAATCATTGTGTCTTTTATATTTCTGCCATTAATGATATATCTGTCATAACTGCTTATCACCTATTATCTTGGTTTATCTTAAAGGGAAATAAACAAATCATATATTCCGCTATGGTTAATTTATTAACAAATCTGAAAAGTATTTTGAAAAAGAAAGTTTTTTTAAAAAAATATCTATTCAACCCTCATTCTAGATAACTATTGTGTCTCTGGGAACTAACAGAGAGGATAAATGAAGAGCCAGTTGTGTTAAGAAGATGCAATGCTACAATTCGTTCACAGACATAATTGGACAAATGCTTAGTTACTTGAAGGTCTTAAGAGATATTATATTTAATAAGAGTAATCTAGGTGAATGTGAAACAATGACCCTTACAGATAGGTAGCTCTCAAAGGTGTGAATAATTGATGAATAAAAGGTGTCGATTAAAGATAAGTATAATACGTGATTTGTGGTAGATGTTTATTCAATTTTTGATATAAATAATTGATTGGTTTAACATGGATAGTTTGTTGTAAGTTTGGCTTATTTTTTCATGGGACCTACAACTTTATTTCTTCTGGTACCCACAATTATCTTCTCCAACAATAATATTAATTAAAATATATCATACCAGAACTTTGCTACCTCTCTAGCCATGTCTCACCGCCATGTTTCAACCCATTTATCTTGATTACAAGGTAGGACATGCAGGGGTGGGAAAAGTTATATGATATATTATAATCTGATTTATTATAATATATAATATAAATTTATCTCTTTTATTATGATATATTATAATAAATATAAATTTATTTGTTTTATTATAATAAATATAAAGTTATTTGTTTTATTATAATATATATAAAGTTATTTATTTTATTATAATATATATATATATATATATATATATATATATATATAAAGTTATCTGTTTTATTATAATATTATATTATTATAATAAAAATCATACGAACGATTTTCAAACTTGGCATGCCAAGTTTTCAATTGAAGATTTTTTTTTAAACGAGGTGTGCTATCATTCTCTTATAAATAGGTTGCTTAGTTGAACAACGAAAAACACACCAGAAATATAAAATTCTTCTACTACAATATTATGAGTATTTCTTTTTAGTATAAGACTACAAGAAAAAAGGCTAAGTTCAAAGGAATTAACCTCAATGGACTATATTCCATCAAAAGTAATTTAATTTTGACAGAATAATTCGTCGATGATAAATCCCTCGAAAATAATATAATCCCGACGAAATTTCGTCGATAGTAGAAGGCCCTCTTTGGTGCCAAGCTTCCCACCAGTGCGAAACCTAACTTCGACGGAATGATAGTTATTTCTGAGGGAATGTTCGTCGAAGTTAAGTTAATTCCGAGGGACATATTTTCGACGGATATTCCGTCAGAATTAACTTATGAAACCTAAAATCTTATCAGATCAGCCCCAGTCGCCCATTTCATTTTTTTTTCTCTCATCTCTCTAGCTCCATCTCTCATATGTTATCTCTCAAACTCTTATCACTGTGCAAAGCTCCCTCCCGTACGTCCTTTCCTCCTCATCGTACTCTATTTTCCAACCAAAGCTTATGACGGCGCTGTGGTGGTTGTGCAAAGCTCGTGGCGGCATCGTGTCCTCCCCCTCCTCTACTATTATCACCTACTTAAGACTTTAAGGTTTTATCCTAATTTTTCCCATATTTATCAGTCCCCAATTAACTCTATAATAATTCTCAATATATAATTTTTTATCATAATAAGTAATTATCAATAATTTTTCTCAAATAATTATTGATAATTTATGCCCTAACTTCTCCAAGATATAGAAAAATATATTTTTTTTGAAGAAGGGGTTTGGGACTATTATCTGTTCTGATTTTATGTTACTGTTAATTGACTAGGAGTTATGTGTAATTTGAATTTGGATTGAGGAGTTATATATAATTTTTTCCATATTTGATTTTGCTTTGTGATCATTCTGGGAATGATATATTATGTGTTTTAGGACTAATTGTAACAAATTTTAATTGATCAAAAGTTATGCTAATTGACACAATTGGGATTGATTTTTTTTGGGATTGGTTGTGACTGCTTTTAATTTTCGAAAGTTATGTTAATTTGTTTTTTGGGATTGATTGAGACTGAATTTGTGTTTTGGGATTGATTGGGACTGAATTTGTTTTTTGTGATGAATTGGGACTGAATTTTGTCTTGCAATTTGTGTATGACAAATAACCTTATGATTCTTGCTGTGTATATGGACTGCTTTTAGAATTTGGTATATTTGTTATGTCCGATGAAATTCCCGACAGAATTTCTGTCAGAATTGTCCAATTACAAAATATGTGAGCCCTACTTTATAATATTTATGTATTTTAATTAGTTTCCAATAGGGTTAAATGCAAAGTCGACCACTGAACTTTAGGGGTTTTGGGTATTGAGCCCTTTTCTTTTGGTCAGCGCAAATAGAGCCCCTTTTTATTAAAAAAATTGGACTTTGAGCCCCAGGCACCACATATGCGTTAACCTGCGTATGTGGCGCCTACCTAGCAGATCTGACGTGGGCATTTTTCATTTTATTTTACATGTGGACAAGCTGACATGTCAATTTTCGAACTTTATCCTAAAAAATATGTCGCTGCACAGATTCGAACATGAGACCTCCCGTTTGAAATTTTGGTCCAGTGACCACCCTAGCACCACTGGCCTAGCTGCTATTATTTTATAAGGATTCATCTTTATAACTAAACAATTCATTTCCCCAAATTAAAACATGTCGTATAATAATAACAAATATGCTAAGTTTTATTAGTAAACTAGCGATAACCCGTGCCTGAAGGCACTGTATAATTCAAAAAAAAAAATCATGAACACAAAAAATGAAGCATTGAATATGGACACACACTAAATTAAAAGCCTAAATTAATTCTTAACACACCTGCACTTTCCATACATACTCTACAAAACATTTAAATGAAAATTCTTATGAAGACAAATTTCAATGAATAAATAAATAATATCGAACTTTAATAGTCAAATTCTCATAAATTTAAACTAAGTTTAACTATATTTCAAGATTTATTTTTTATTATTTATAAGCCTTTTTGATTGATTGTAACTTTTTAAATAGTAACTTGACAAATAAAAATTATTGTTTGCTTGTTATAACAATATTTTTTGTTGTCGCACGTAGATTGGTATACAGTTTTGCAGAGCCGTAACTTGATACAAAAACTGATTGCAGGTCATTATATAAATTTAAAATTATCTCAGCAACGAAGTTTAAAAATGAAGAACCAAGACAAATAAGAGAGAGGGAGAGGTCAAACAAATAAGGTGACGAATGACTAATGGTTAAGTTATATGGTCAATTTTACAACTTGCTTGCAGGATCAAATCTTTATGAATTTTTATCCATAGATATATGGATGACCCATGTAGCTTCCTTCATTAGATCAATCAAATAATGGTAAACAATTATAAAAGGACATGCAAAAACAAAACTTTTTAAAACAGTCAAAGAAAAAACACATCTATCCATGCCAAAAAGGAAGGCACAAGAGCACATAGTGAGGTCAATAGATGAGGTCACCCACAAAAAAACTTTTCCAAATAAGGGAAATGGGAAATAGGAAATAGGAAATAAGATGGGGGAACATAAACTTATTTATAGTCTTACTTTGACCATCTAGGCAAAATGACAAGGGCTCCAACAGGGACATGTCAATAAAAGCATATAATCTCAAGCCAATTTTTTTTAAAAACAATTGTTCTCCTCCAACCCAGATCAAAAAATACAGAAGATGGAAAACAACAAGAATTTACAATTTCAAATCACATGTATTCAAACAAATTTTAAAAAATGGGTAAATTCCAGCTGGGTCAATTACTTGATATAATTGAAGTAGCAGTAAAATAAGAACCATCAATCAAACATAAATTTTGTTAGCTTAAGAATATGAGCAATAAAAGTAATAACAATATAGAAATGCTTAAATTTTTTTCATGCCTTGAGACACCAGAGAAGACAAACATTCACCCAAGGAGGCATAACATAGCCTTTTGACTCTAAACTATGATTTTGTTTCTTTCATTCTTTCTTGGGAAGTCAGAATCAACATAATGACTACACCCAACAATCAATATAGTTCTATTTATTGTTTTAAAAATAAAGAACACCCATAAATCCATTTATCAAAATAAGAAAATTGAACAAAAAACAATAACCACTAAAAAGGGGAAAAGAAAGGACTCAAAACTTTTCAATCAAATTTCTGCTAGTTTATTCTACTTTCTCAGCTACCAAACATGTCCAAAGTTTCAATTGGTATTTCTGATTAAATACATATAATAAAGTGCATTCAGGCAATTGGTATAATTATATCAAAGATATTTGAATTATTATAATAATAATAATTAATTATTACTTGTTAGAAATAAATTAGTGTAGAAAATAAACACACAAATTTTTTATATTAACATTGAAATTTAATAAATTGTGTAGTGTAAAGTTGGTTGTAGTTTGGCAAAATTTTCTCTTCATTTTTAATTTTAATTTTAAAATTAAAGATAAAATTTAAATAATATTTTTTAATTAAAAATTTAATAATGATAATGCGATACACTAAAAAGGTTAAGAATTTTACCCTACGTTGTAATATTAAAATAAAAAATTATAATCAAATTTAAAATTCGAGTGACTTGTTCTATCTATCCGTCCGTCTAACTTAGGAAGGCTATAGAATATGGAATATGGAATACGAAATATGAAATAATGGAAGATTGGATTCACCGTGATAGACGTACATCATTGGAATACATCATACATTATAGTAAGTTAAGTTATGAAAATTGTTACTTTACACTAATTTCATAATTCCTTATATTTAAATATAATTGCCTATTTTTAAGAATAATAAAAAAATTTACGCTACTTTCGTGAATTTATTTTCAGTCATTTTAGAGTTTATTATACACTCTTGTCTTGTTTACTTTAAATTTTCTATTAAGGGTTAAAACTCTCCCTTTCAAAGTTTCACAAAAATTTACTTTTAACTTTAAAGTATCACTTTTTTCAATGTTAATTAATTTTTTTTATAAAACTGATTCATTTTAAGTGTGTGTGTTCAAATAATGGTGTTTTTTGGGAAGTGAGAGTGAGAAAGTGAGAGAGTGGATGTGTGTTTGAATTTTTGAAAGATAAATTATTGGCCGTCGGATCTTGAAGCCCCAAATGATTTGAGACCGTTTGATGTTGAAGCCTTGGGATTGATTTGAGGCCGTTGGATGTTGAAGTTTTGAGATTTGAGACGCTCTGTTTTATTATATAGATATCAAATCTACCAAGTCTTATTTTGTTCTTCTCTATCGCTTTGTCTAAACCTTATTAGTAAATATCATTTGGGGTTCATAGATTGGGGGTTACAGATTTTGTTGGTATTTGCTGGTGATGGTTTATGAAGATGTATCTCGGATCTAAATGGTTGGATCTAGCGTCGGCTGACAGACGAGGCTCTCGTTGACAGATGAAGCTCTCGAATCTAAATTGTTGATTTTGCTGCTCTATTTTGTTCTTGATTGTATCCACTGTGGGACGTCGTTTCGCCGGCGATTCTTCTAGTAACGAAGTAGTCGACGGAGGTCTAGATCTTATTTTGGCAGCTGTTTGTTTTTTATTTAGTTTGCTATGGGTTTAGTTTGATATAGATCTATAAAACTGTTACTCTGTCCTTGGATCATATAGATGTTGTGGGATTTTGGATCATATAGATGTTGTGGAATTTTTTGGCCGGATTTTGGATCTGTTCTGGACTGATTACTAACAGATCTTGTAGGAGTTTTTCAAAATAATAATAATAATAATTATTATTATTATTATTTGAATAAACATTCCCAATAAACATCCCCACTATTCCTGACGTCTTTGAAGTCTTTGATGGACTACATCCCCACTACTCTTAACGAATTGGTGGAGCAACGGGTTTCACCGTTTCAGTGTCTAGAATTTTATTATTATTATTATTATTATTATTATTATTATTATTTTGAGTAATATTATTATTATTATTATTATTATTATTATTATTATTATTATTATTATTATTATTATACAACCATGATTAAAGGGTATGTTTCAGTTGAGAATGAAAGTTTGTGACAAGTTAAGATTGGTGGAAGAGATGAAAAGGAGATCTGTTTTAAGTTGGGAGAAATGAATTATTTAGTTATAAAAATAAATTCTTGTGATATAATAGTAGCTAGGCATGTGGTGCTTGGGTGGTCATTGGACCAAATTTTCAAATTAAAGGTCTTAAGTTCAAATCTGTGCAACGACATATTATTTGGAATTAATTAAGTTCGAAAATTGCCACGTCAACTCGACGTCAGATCTGCCACGTGTGCCACGTAGGCGCCACATACGCAGGTCAACGCACATGTGGCGCCAGGGGCTCAAAGTCTATTTTTTTTTATTAGAAATGGGCTCAATTTGCGTTAACCAAAAGAAAATGACTTAATACCCAAAAACCCCTAAAGTTCAGTGGTCGACTTTGCATTTTACTCGTTTCCAATATTAAAATAAACAAAGTAGTATTTAAAATAATATAATATAAGGTAGTATATTATAAAATTATAAAATGAAATAACATAAAATAAAATAAATAAATTTAATATATTTTACTTTAAGTAAATTAAATTAACTTAAATAATATATTATAATATAATAAGAAATAAATTAAATTAAAATTTAAAATTAAATTAAACTAAATTAAATTACACTAAATAATATAATATTATAACATATAAATTAAATGGAATAAATTAAAACAAAGTAATTCATATAATATGATAAATAAAATGAAATAAATTAATTAAAATAAATAATTACATTAAATAAATCAAATTAAATATATTATATTATATAAATTAAATAATATAATATAATATAATACAAAAGAAAATGAAATAAAAAATAACTTAATTAAAATAAATAAAATAATTTAATATAATTTAATTTAATAAAATAATATAATGAAAAAATTAAATGAAAAATAATAACATAATTAAATAAAATAAAATAAAGTAAATTAAATTTACTACAATAAATTAAAGTAATTAGATAAATTTAAATAAATTACATTATTTAAAATTAATTAAATAATTAAATTAAAATATAATAAATTAGTGTAATACAATAAAATACAATATAATAAACTAAGTAGCAGTTACTTAGTTCCATTGGTACATATAATAAAGTAAAAATAGTATAATAATTTATTCAAATAATAGTTCTCATAAACTACGCAACATTTTCTTAGTTTTCCATTGGTAAAATAAATGAATTTGCATTTGCTTAGTTTGCCACAATAAAAATAAAGTGAATAAGTACTATATGTATATATACATATATATGTACTATACTTTGGAACTTAGAAAAACGTTAGACAAGTAGGATTGAATGTCGAATAGTAGTCCCCATATATATTCAAATAACAGTTCTCATAAACTGAGTACCATTTACTTAGTTTTTCATTGGTAAAATAAACTAAGTAACATTTGTTTAGTTTGTCATAATCTTAAAAAGGGCTTAATAATACTCTCTCTTCAATATTCAATACACTCAATAAATCGTTTAGTTTGACACTATATGACCTCAATAAACTCAATAGTTATAATCAATTACGACAATATGTTTTATAGTATATATATCATTCCATTAACCTGTAAATATGTTGACCGCCTTAGTTGAGCTGGCTAGGGGTTGTTCGACAACAGTTGCAAAGTGAAGAAACAACTTAAGTTGGCATCAACATGGTACTATGCAACTTACTAGCTAACTCATTGTAAAGAAAGCATTAATTGCCTTGGCAATCTTCACAATCCATCCACGCAAATGCATTTTGGGACATTAATAAGTTTCCCTTCCCCACTTAATCCTCCTAATTAAAAGGATTACAACTTTTATTATTTTAAAATAGAAAGTTCATAAATTACAATGAACTATATAAGAATGAACAAAGAAGAGCAACTAATTAATCGGTCAGTTATATAATTTACGATTAGAATTCTTGGAAGTTCTGTGACAACCCGAGAATTTGGACAATTTATTAAAATCTTAAATGATTGATTTAAGGTCAAATATTAGACCTAGACAGAAAATAAGTGTATGCGTTTGATATTATTAGGTTAAATTTTGAGGATTTCAAAATTCGGTGAAGGATATAGGTGAATTATTCAGGATTAAGGATTTATGTGAATATGTTTAGTGTTTATGGTTATATATGTGTTCGGAATGTTGTTAAGGGTCATGGGATGACCAGATAAATTACATCTGTGATAAACCCTAATTGTATATTAAGAACGTCAACGTTCGGTTAGAAAACCCTAGCGATTAATAAGAAATCCTAGAAACTGGTTCTGGAAATCCTAATTACAGTTCCGGGAATTCGAAACCCTAATTCGGTGCATGAAACCCTAAATCGGGAACTTAATGGCATAAGTGTAAATAATTATAGGATTAATTAGGGTTAATCTTAACAAATTGATTACAAAACCCTAATTCTGAATTTGAAACCCGATTTGATAATTTGAAAACCCTAATACCAGATCTGAAAACCCTAATTTCAGATTCTGATAAAATGAAACCCTAATCTGGGAATAGAAAGGAAAATTATAATGCTTTAATGCAATTAAGTATTATATTAATTAGGGAAAAGCTTAATTATCTAGCAAACCCTAATTTTTAGAATTTGTAAACCCTAATTTTCAATTATTAAAAACCCTAATTGTTCAGTGGTGGATTTAATTGCTAAATGGGCAATGTTAATTAGGAAACCCTAATCCTAATTTTTTTTAATTTATGAGTAATTAGAAAACCCTAATTTAATTACGAATATTTAATTTTTAAATTAGAAAATTTATTTTCTATTAGAAACCCTAATTAGTGGGTTATAAACCCTAATCTGTGATTTTGACCCTAATTGCGTAATTAGCAATTTTAATTAGGAATTATTAATCCTAATTAACAAGATTTAAGTATGATTAAGGAATTTTAATATAATTAGTAAATCCTAATTATAAGTTAGAAATATTAATTTTCTATTTTTATAACCGAAATTCGAAAATGTTAGAAATTAAATTTGCAAAGTTAAGGGTTAAAACCTAAACCCTAAAATGTCCAAACCTTAAACCCTAAGGGTTTCATCAAATGGCAAATTATAGAAATAAAATTTGTATGAAAATGACAAGAATGCTCTTATGTTACATTTTAAAATTTTAGCTTGCAAATCTTGTCATAATCTTGGGTGGTTGAACAACTCTAGTCTAAGCCTAGCACTAGCATGTGACTTTTATGTCCAGCAATCTCAGCAAAAATCAGCAACATACAATGTATCATATCATATTAATAGAATGAGAGAGAGAAAAGTCTAAAAAGTTGCTCATTTGGCCAACAACCATTAACCAAAAACTCTCTCAACCTCTTAGCCACGAAATATTATAGTAGATCAGTCACTTATTCAGCTTTAGATCACTTAAGAACAGAATCAGAAGATCAGAAATCAAAATCAAAGCATAAAAAGTATAAAAACCCTAACTGTAGCGCCCCCAAATCCGGGTATCTTACAACCCGACAGATGGTACTATACTGTACAAACATTCATACATTCATTCAATTGAAAGTCTCAAATAATGAACATAACTTATATATATTTAATTCAATATTCACATTTCCCAAGTTCTAAACCCATTACAAAGGTTCTCTTGTCATAATATTCATTACATTACAACAATAGACCTATACTATTACATGACAGCTTAATAATCTGCCTTAGCTTTTCCTTTATCCTTATTTGATCCTTCAGGACGTTCAGTCTTAGCTGCATTCATATGGTACAAGCAAGAGTGAGCATGACTAGGTCAACAAGTATAAAAATTTCAATAACAACATGCTTGATACATATAAATCATATATCTTCGATAACTGAACAATAGCTATGAAGTACTATTGATGATTCAAAATAGCAATTCATCTTTCTTTTCAAAATGTTTCACAATGAATAAATTCAGCAAAACATTCACTCCGGTCAAAGACCTTGAGTATTCATTCTTTCTTTGAACAGGACAACCCGGACCTAAGTTCGTAAGCCCGATATTACTTACGAGCACTTCTAGGTGATCAGCCTATTGTACTCTGTGTTGATCAACACTACATCCATTAAACGTATGTACGTTTAATCATTTGGCAACCTCGCGTGCCTGTCGTTTTACCGACAAAATATTTTTTTAACAATTCCGTCTTCTTTTGAAAACTATCAGTAGTTGACAAAAGATACTAGAATTTGATAACAGATGAACAGATTATCAATAATCCACTCAATATATTAAGTCTAGCCAAAGAAACTGGCTTTAACTTCATTATACTTCAATTCATGCGAAAGGATACATGAACATCATAAACTTGTTCAGATTGAACTGAAACAAGAGTTAGAATACTTGCCTTTAGCGTCTGCTACTGTGTATTTTACTTTACGTTCAAGTCTTTAAAGTCTCTACAATACATGATCACATAATGCCTTACATTAGGTCACATATAATCAAGTATGTATCTGAATATATCTTACTCTTTATTTCAATCTAATTATAGATTAGATTTCATTCTTATGCGTTTCGACTTATCGTTCGCTTTACATTCATTCGACTTGGTTATATTAACCATTCTTCATTACTTTTAAGTCTTAACAATGTCCCAACAATGTTACTTTAAGTTGTTTAAGGTAGGTTTAGTTCAATCTCCTACCATCCCCTTCTTTTCCCTTCATTTTTATTCTTTACTGTCCAAGTTCTGTGCCTGGCGCTGCAGCGCGGGCATTACTCTTGCAACTCGCGCTGCGGCGCGAGTTAGCAGTAGCCGAGTCCCAGATGTCATGCTGCGGCACGACCAAAAAGCTTAGGGTTGGCGCCGCGGCGCCAACTCTGTGCACCAGAAAATTTTTCTAACTTTTAATTTTTGTGAACTTCCCAAACGCATATCTTCTTCGTTTTAAGTCCGAATTGGCTCGTTCAAAAGCCTACGGTTCACAAATTACGTAATCTACACGTTCATGCAAGAATTTTATCTATTTGACTTCGTTTGCTAAAAATTACCTATTGGTTCATTTTTAACGAAAACGATAAACGTTCGTGAACGTTAAACGCTCGTTTCTTCGTTCTAAGTCGGAATTCGTCCATTTTTGAGTCCGCAACTCTTAAATGACAAACATGACTTGTCTCCATTGTAAAATAACATTTCCGAACTAAAACTCAAAATTTGACTTCCATTCCGGGAAATTTACGAATTCGACGATTATCGTCTAATCGTGCGATTTCCGGCAATTCTTCGTTCTTAGAACTTGTTCAACACTACCAATGAATTACATTCATAATGTGAACATCTTAACATCCTTATTCCAAATATTTATACTCATGGTTGGATTTTAACTTATCTCATTGTAAGCTTATACTTGATAACTTTCAAACTACTTATGAACTTATCATTCATAACTTATGACAATTAAAGTTCTTAATCATCATCCATACATGATTTCATCATATAACTTTACTAATGTATTCTTGATACATATGTTCTTACAAGTTGATGTATATACATATACTTTCATTAATAAACCTATCATAAGTTCATCATGCATCCACATAAGTTTACAACTTATGCTATCTTAAATGACTTATTACCAACTTATGTGGCTTAAGTTCATTACTTATACATACTTCTTTCTTTTTTTATCATTCATGTTCCTTAATCCAAGCTTTTCTTATCAACCTATCATGTTAGAGATAGAAGATAATTGGAGAAGGAGTCTTACATTTGAAGTCTTTAGTAAGTAGCTTCTTCTTCTTCTTGACTTATGGAATAACTTACTTGCAACTTAATTCTCCTAACACTTAAGCACTTTGAGAGAGAGTGATTGGATTAAGTTTGAATAACTAGCAAATGACTTGCCATGCTTCTCTATTTATAGAACTTGCAAGGCTTGGGGTAGATTAGTCTTTACACAATCCACCTCCTTACTATTCATTAATTGACCAACACCACTCATATCCTTTGCTTGGTCCCTACTTTATTTACTTGGTTACCACTTAACTTGGTCACCACTTTTAATACTTGGTAACCACACATTTACCACATTAATATGGTTTACCCTATGGGTTTGCCAACTCATGGATTCTAGCTTGGGCTTGAATTACATAAATCATTGGGCTTTGCTTAACAAACCTTCATATGTTTATTAATTCATAAGTTGGGCCTTAACCCTAAATTCACTTGGGCTTGTACAAAATCCTAACCAATCTTTACAAGTCCATTAATATTACATAATACATATACATATAGTTTATGTATTATTCTCGTATTCTAATTCATATAGAATTTATATACGATAATGCATTCTTCTTAAAAACTCATATAATACTTTGTATTATACTCGTTTCCATTCCTTGTACAATACTCACGTATCATACCATCATTTCTTAACGCAAAAGTTCTTCATTTTCCTTACGTTCTCGATTTAAGTCCGCAAGCGAAATATTACGTTTTCCATAACTAGATTATTATTACATAATCCGTCTTACTTTAATATTCTACCATTACGTATTTCTCGGAAATTCAAAAATAAATCCCGAGCAAATACCGATGAATTGTGTTTTTCGGAAAATTTCTCGGAAAACTTTTATTTTCGTCTTGGAAATTCAAACACCGTAAATCCTTCACATAGCTCAAATACTACGATATTCCAATATCAATAGGTTACAAAACGACAACCATCTTGATATCCCACATAATATGATTTTATTATTATTTAATCTAATAAAATCATCTTACATTAAAATTCGAATTTCTCGGTCGTTACATTCTTCCCCCTTATAAAGATTCTGTCCTCAGAATCTCGTTTGTTTTTTCAAATAAATGAGGAAAATTTTTCTTCATCTTTTCTTCTAACTCCCACGTTGCTTCTTCAGCATCATGGTTCTTCCATAACACCTTCACTGATGGTATTACTTTGTTCCTCAGAACTTGTTCCTTTCTATCAATGATTTGAACCGGCGATTCTTCATATGTTAAATCCTTCTCGATATGAATCGGCTAATACTCGATTACGTGCTTATAGTCCTGCTTATACGGACGTAATACAGATACGTGAAACACGTTATGTATTCTTTCTAGGTCTGGAGGTAATGCTATCTTATAAGCTACCTCTCCCACTCGGTTTAATATTTTAAAAGGTCCTATAAACCTTGGACTTAAATTTCCTTTCTTTCCAAAGCGTATCTTTCCTTTCCAGGGAGATACCTTCAGAAACACATATGAACCTACTTCGAACTCTCGATTTAATCGATGTGAGTCCGCATACTTCTTCTGTCTATCTTGAGCCGTGACGAGACGCATCCGAATTAACCTTACTATATCCGCTGTTTGCTGCACCAATTCTGGTCCTAGCATCCGGCGTTCTCCCACCTCATCCCAACACAATGGTGTTCTGCATCTTCTTCCATACAGAGCTTCATAAGGCGGCATACCTATGCTTGCATGATAACTGTTGTTATAAGCAAATTCTACCAGTGGTAGGTGATCATCCCAACTACCCTTGAAATCCATAACGCAAGACCTCAGCATGTCTTCTAACGTCTGAATTATTCTCTCGCTCTGCCCATCAGTTTGTGGATGATAAGCCGTACTTAACTTTAACTGTGTTCCCAGTTGTTCTTGCAAACTTCTCCAGAAGTTCGATGTGAATCGTGGATCACGATTTGACACAATCGATATCGGTACTCCATGTCTGGAAATAACTTCCTTGACATAAAGTTTAGCTAACTGGTCTAAGTTATACTTGACACTAATTGGTAAGAAGTGAGCCGATTTTGTCAATCGGTCGAATATTACCCAAATAGAATCGTACCCTTTTGACGTTGTTGGAAGTCCTACCATGAAATCCATTGAGATATGCTCCCATTTCCATTCTGGAATCTCCAATGACTGTAGCAAGCCACTGGGTCGTTGATGTTCGGCCTTAACTTTTTGACAAGTCAAACACCTACTTACATACTCTGCTATTTCCCTTTTCATGTTTGGCCACCAAAAACTCTGTCGAAGGTCTTGATACATCTTAGTGCTACCAGGATGTATCGAGTACCTTGAACTATGATCTTCTTGTAACACTTGCTCCTTTAATTCCGTCTCATTTGGAATCCAAATTCTTCCTTCAAATCTTAATAATCCTTCATTATCAAGACTATACTTATCATCTCCTTTATCGGATAACCGCTTCTTCATTTGGTTACACTCATCAGTCTTGAGTTGTACCTCCTTGACCCTCTCTACAATGGTAGATTGTCTCTCCATGGTAAAAAGTATCCGCCTCGATTCACTCGGCATCTTCACTTCTATTTCCATCCTAGCCATCTCTGTTATTAACTCATTTTGAGCCGTTAACATAGACAACTTTTCCCGACCCTTCCATGGTGATACAGGATTTCACAGTCGTAATCCTTTATCAACTCCAGCCATTTCCTCTGTCTCATATTCAACTCCTTCTGAGTGAAGATATACTTTAGACTCCTATGGTCTGTATATATCTCACATTTCTCCCCATAAAGATAATGTCTCCATATCTTTAGGGCAAATACTACCGCGGCCAGTTCCAGATCATGAGTAGGGTAAACTTTCTCATAATCCTTCAACTGCCGTGATGCATACGCAATGACTTTGCCATGCTGCATGAGCACGCAACCAAGCCCTCTATGTGAAGCATCACTATATACTACAAAATTTCCTGTGTCATCTGGCAATGACAAAACAGGTGCTTTACTTAGTCTTTTCTTCAGTTCCAGAAAACTATCTTCACATTTATCCGTCCATACGTATTTCACGGTCTTCCTTGTTAAATTAGTCAATGGGGTAGCTATCTTCGAAAAATCTTGGATAAATCTTCGATAGTAACCCGCTAACCCTAGGAAACTCCGCACCTCAGTCGGCGTTTTCAGTTGTTCCCAGTTCATCACTGCTTCTACCTTTGCTGAATCCACTGAAATCCCTTCCTGATCAATGACATGACCTAAAAACTGAACTTTCTCCAGCCAAAATTCACACTTAGTGAATTTCGCATATAACTTCTCCTTTCTTAGTGTTTCTAACACTAATCTTAAGTGTTCAGCATGATCTTCTGGCGTCTTTGAATAGACTAGAATATCATCAATAAACACAACCACAAACTTGTCCAAATATGATTTGAACACTCTGTTCATCATATCCATAAATGCAGCAGGTGCATTCGTCAACCAAAATGACATCACCAGAAACTCGTAATGACCATAATGAGTTCTGAATGCCGTCTTTGGTATATCCTCTTTCCTCACCTTCAACTGGTGATACCCCGTCCGCAAATCTATTTTAGAAAAATACTTTGCCCCATTCAACTGATCAAAGAGATCATCAATCCTGGGCAATGAGTATTTATTCTTTATCGTTAATTTGTTCAACTCTCGATAGTCGATACAAAGTCTTAACGATCCATCTTTCTTCTTGACAAACAACACTGGTGCACCCCACGGGGAAACACTTGGTTGAATGTACTTCCTATTCAACAGTTCCTGTAATTGAACCATTAGCTCTTTCATTTCCACCGGCGCCATACGGTACGGTGCCCTTGACACTGGTGCCACTCCTGGCACAATGTCTATTACAAATTCGATCTCCCTATCCGGTGGTAAACCCGGTAACTCACTTGGAAATACATCCATAAATTCGTTTACTATAGGTATTTGTTCCATGGTTGTTCCCACTCGCTGGGTATCAACAACATGGCACAAATAACCCACGCATCCCTTTCTTAAGAGTTTTCTAGTTTGTGTCATCGTAAGACAACATGATCTCCCCGGTGATTTATTACCGTAGAATACTACAGGAGGTTGCTTCAACGTCCTGATACTCACACGTTTCTTTTGGCAATCTATAATTGCTCCATGGTTAATCAACCAATCCATTCCGAGAATTACATTAAATTCTCCCAATCTTATCGGTATTAAATCTACCGATAACTTACATCCACGTATATCTACGCAACAACTCCTATGAATACTATCCATAGGAATTATCTCTTCATTTGCTACCTTAATGTTCACAGGTATAGGCAACTTTTCGGGAAATAATTCTAATCGTCTAGCAAAATCACATGCTATAAACGAACAAGTAGCACCCGAATCAAATAGCACATATGCATTAATGTTATTGATTGGGATAATACCTGCAACTACGTCCCCGGATGCCACCGCATCTTGGACTGTCATATTAAAAGTACGGGCCATTGGTCTACCCGGCTGAGCTGGACCGCTAATAGCTAACTTTCCACTATTAGTGCCCTTATTTCCTTCCATACCCTTCTTCGGGCAATTCTTTGCTATGTGGTCAGTTGATCCACATACAAAACATCCGTGATTCTTCTTCGAATTTGGACAGTTAGGCGAAATGTGCCCGTCCTGTCCACAATTATAACATACGGCCTTTCCTTTGAGACAGACTCCCAAGTGAGTCTTCCCGCAGGTTTTACAGGCCTCCATCCTCCTTTTTGAATCGCCTTGTTTCACTCCGATATTCCCAGAGTTAAAACCCTTTCTTTTCTAACCGTCGCCACTACCACTGGCTCCTTCGGTCTTAATTCCCCCATCAACTCTTCCTTTATTTTTCTTATCTTTGTGGTACTGGCTTAAAGCCTCATTCCCACCTTCGACTATTATTGCCTTCTCTAATATGGTTCCAAAGGAAGTACTTTGGAACACAGAGATTCGGCTATAGAGCCAGGGTTTTAAGCCCTGCTCGAATCTTCTAGCCTTTCTCACTTCAGTTGTAAGACCCCAAATAATTAATAAATGAAATTTAATTTCCTTTAATTATTATTTTGAATAGTAAGGGTTGATTTGATTAATGGGGATAGTTATGGGTAAAATACGCAAATATTTCAAAATAAGCAAGTGGTTATAAAATATTCATTGTTGTCGGGGAATATTCGTACTGTCGGGGAATATTCGTACAACAGCGCAGCCATGTGTGGGCCCCATAACGGAAAGAGATTGGAGGAAGAAAACGACAAATATAAGTTGTTTAAAAATAACGGCGTAGTTGTTATCGTTTACACTGTTGGAATACCCGGTGGTTAAAATACAGTAATACGCGTTGTTGCACATTAGCACACGGTATTGCACAGTATTTTGAATTATTAATCCTTACGTAAGAAGGCACTACTCAATAATTGCTACAGGAGTTACTGTTCATTACTTTATTGATTCAATAATTGTTGCGTTGATATTTATATTATTATTGTTTCAATAATTGTCATTGCACAGTATTTTCCATTATCAGATCAATAATTTATATTATTTGAATAATATTATCAGATAACATTATTGGCAATGTCTAGAAAGTTCTGTCAAGGAGAGGTTTGGTCATCTAATTGCGCGCCAGTAAGGAGAAATCCTTATTGGAAAGCCCCCTCTATCCTGGGAACGGCCTGGTTGTCAGTACTGTGATTCTGTAATATTATTTTTAATAATTAATTATTGATTATTATGATAAAGAAAATATTTATTTTATGTGGATATAGATGGAGAAAATTTTTAATGTGACAATGGTTGAAAATTAATATTTTATCATTTTCTGATAAAATAATTCATTTAAATATATTATTTTAATAATATATTAACGATGATATTTTTATAATGAATGTGGGATATATGAGTATATGAGGAGGTAGAGTATGTTTGTGGCATTAAATGTTTAACACATGTTTTGTGTGTCGGTGGACATAATTTTTGACCGAAAATTGAGTATAGATTGTAAAATCGCCCGTTTGTGGATTTCGGTCAATTTCTATTTGGAATTTGAAAAATTTTTCTTCTACAAAGTTTTAGAGAATGGAATTTCCCATGGAAAGCAGCGAGTTTTGAATTTTTCTGATAAACGAGCTATTTTTTACGAATTATTGAAGTTTTGGAAAATAAAATAATTTTTATTAAATTATGGGTGGGACCCACTTTTATTTTTTTTTCAAACACATGGCCTGCTGGATTTTTTTTCCAAGGTGGTGGCTGGTCATGGTCTAAAGCATGCGTATGAATTTTAAAAATAAATAATATTAATTTATTATTTTAGTCTCCTTTGGCGTTCTAACATTTTCCTATAAGGCTAAGTTAGAATTGAAAATCACACCAGAAACAAAGTTTTCTCTCTTTCTCTCTCTATATTATCGAGCGTATTCTTGTGAGTATACTTTGAGTGTTGTTATACGGTGCGAGTTTCTGTCAGCACTATACCGAAATTCAGTCAGAAGTACGGTTATTTTGAGGTAAGGGATGTTATTTTCTTCTTAAATGATATTATTTTCTTCAATATCATTATGCCGAAATATTGGTGAACGTTTTTATCAAATTTGGAACTTTTTGTGCCGGAGTTACTATTCACGTATACGGTACTATTCACGTATACGGCACTATTCACGAATACGGCACTATTCACAGAAAAATTATTTTTTTCTTTTCGTCCAAAATATCTATTGTGGATACTAGCTTTGATTGTATCCATGTTTTGATCATTCTTGAATTTTACACCACTATGATTATTTTTGAGGTATTTTTGGACATGGATAAAACAAAGTACGAATCCTTAATCCTTAATCCTTGTCATTTTGTTTCACTGGATTCGCTTCTTTAAAAATATTTTTATCATCTTCAGTCTTAAATGATGTTATTATTGAATATCTTTGGCCTGTAGTGCAAAGATGAATGATTTCTGATGAATATCTTTGGCCCGTAGTGCAAAGATGAACAGGTGTTTAGATGAACATGACCAACAGATGAATATCCTTGGCCTGTAGTGTAAGGATGAATATATGATTCAAGATGTGCATTGATTGATGTTGCAGGGATAAAAATACTATTGATGGACTGTTAAATTCATAGACATTAGTAGATTTCATCCTCTACGTAACTCTTCTATGAATTAATATTTTCCGCTGCGAATATTGATTTAAAACTTGTTGTCTATTGTATTCTATTAGATTTTTCCCTGTTGAAGACTAACGATAATTTGTTGTATATTATCTTAGTCATAATATTCTTTACTGAGCTAGTTGAGCTCACCCTTTTTCTTTTTGTTCCATTTTTCTTCTCAGCAGACGAGAATATAGCGAGTACGAGTCGGGGTATGAATTGATGGTTCTTGAGAGAGTTGTTTAGTAGTCCTCACCATTTTTGTAAAATAATGCATCAATAATTATGATGAGGATTTATTTATATGTGGATATTGTCTAGATGGCAATATCTGTATTTAAACTCACAGTTATATATTGTAATAATAAAGTTAAAGTTAATTCTGTACCATGTATTTGACAACTCAGAATGGGTGATGTATACCTGTTTTGGGGGCGTCACAATTGGTATCAGAGCTTAGGGATATGATCTCTGGCGGAGATCGGGGAATAGAACTAGGAGGGGAGAGACGAGTAAATCCTTCGCTAGTGTGTCCTACCTAAGCTTATTTGTTAGTTGGTCAGTATATAGGTATATTATGTGATATATTGATTTCCTTAATTAACCCTTGTTTTATGACAGTATTTGAGAATGTCGACTGAGAATATTAACAGTGGAAATGAGACCGTGGAGACGCCTGTACTCACCAACGAGGAGAACGTGCAACAGGCTGGCAATGTTCCTCCTGTGAACAACACTACTGATCAGACGATGAACGACGCAATGTTTAGAAGCTTTTTGCAGTTCATGCAAAATCAGACGAGGGAGACTCGTGTTCAAAATACAGGAGGAAATGATAACAATTCACGGGTTGTCACAGCCAAGCAGTTCAAAGAGTTGGGACCACCAGAATTTAAGGGAAAGCCAGATCCGATCATGGCGGAGACATGGGTCAAGCAAATTACCAAGATATTCGATGTCTTGGGATGCACGGAGGAACAGAAGGTTCCATTCGCCACCTTTATGTTCCGTGGCGAGGCAAACTACTGGTGGGTGTCTGTGAAGCGTACCCATCCAGCCGCACTCAGCATGTCTTGGGAGACGTTTCAGAAACTATTTAATGACAAATACTTTCCTGAAAGTGTTCGTCATATGAAGGAAGTGGAGTTCATCAGATTAGAAAAAAATAACATGACGGTGTCTCAGTACGAGGCAAAGTTTGCAAAGTTATCCAGGTTTGCACCTCATTTGGTGGAGAATGAGGAGCGTATGACGCGGATGTTTCTGAGAGGTTTGAAACCCGGTATACGACAATATCTCATCTCTCATAAATTTTCTCTCTATTCAGATGTTGTTAACAGGGCTCAATTGATGGAGCGAGATAACGAGTACGGTCAACCGAGGTACCACAATCAAGATCATACTGGAGATAGCAGTTAGCAAAACAACAATAACCAGTGGAGAAAGAAAAAGACGGACAAAAATGGTAACCACTCTGGTGGTAATCATAGCTATGAAAATAGAAGAAGCGAGTCAAGAGGAGATTTTAAAAAGAGGAGATTTAACAACGACCATGTGAAGACGACAGTGCCGACAGCAACTGGTTCTAAGGGAGGAGAAAGACCACAGGTCATATGCTACAAATGCGGGAAAGAGGGACATATCAGTCCAAACTGCCCACAACAGTTCAAGGTATATTATAATTATGGAAAGGAAGGACATATCGCTCGAGATTGTATGGTAGCGAAACCAATTCCAGCGGGGACGGTGATTCAGAAGGCTGTCCCAGAAAAGTCAAAGACAACGGTTCCTGGAAGAGCGTTTGTTGTGACTAGTCAAAATACGAGGAACCCAAACGAGGTGATCACGGGTAAGCTATTTATAAATTCTTGCGAAGTTTATACCTTACTTGATACCGGTGCTACCCATTCATTTATCTCTCCTGCTTGCGCTCAACGTTTAAACTTGACTCCGGAGAAATTAGACTTTGACCTATCTGTGGAAACTCCGTTAGGAGAAACTTTTATCACATCCACTGTTTATAAATCTTGTTTCATTCAAGTTGGCACCATCACCTTACCTGTTGACCTGATCTCTTTAAAGATACTTGCTTTTGATGTGATTTTAGGGATTGATTGGTTAACTACTCATCATGCCAAAATTGATTGTTTTCGTAAGGTTGTTAGTTTTCATATTCCCAATCAACCTGTTGTTCGAATTCAGGCAACTAAACCATTAAAATCAATCACTGTCATATCTAATCATAAAGCTATTCGTTTATTGAAAAACGGATGTCAAGCTTTCTTAGCCCATGTTATGGATTTGAATAAAGACACGTCAAAATTAAATAATATTCCTGTTGTTATTGACTTTCCTGACGTATTTCCTGAAGAACTTCCCGGTCTACCCCCAGAACGTGAAGTTAAATTCTTTATTGATCTTGAACCTGGTACAAAGCCCATTTCTAAAACCCCATATCGAATGGCTCCTATTGAACTTCAGGAGTTAAAAGTCCAACTACAGGAGTTATTGGACATCAGTTTCATTCGTCCTAATACATCTCATTGGGGTGCTTCGTTCTGGATATCATCAGCTGAAAATAAGAACTGAGGATATTCCAAAGACTGCCTTCAGAACTCGGTATGGGCATTATGAATTCTTAGTCATGTCTTTTGGAATGACTAATGCTCCTGCTGCTTTCATGGATATGATGAACCGAGTATTCAAGGATTATTTGGATCAATTCGTTGTTGTTTTTATTGATGACATCCTCATATATTCCAAAAGACGTGAAGATCATGAGCACCATTTGAAGGTGGTACTCCAAAGACTTCGTGAAAATAAGTTATATGCTAAGTTGAAGAAATGCGAGTTCTGGCTTGAGGAAGTAGCATTCCTTGGGCACGTGGTGTCAAAAAATGGAGTATCTGTTGACCCGACGAAGATTGAAGCAATACAAAGTTGGGAGCAACCGAAGTCGGTCATTGAAGTACGTAGCTTTTTGGGCTTAGCTGGTTATTATCGGAGATTCGTGGAAGGGTTTTCTCGAATTGCTACTCCATTAACTCAGCTAACTCGGAAGGATACAAAATTCGTATGGAGCGAGGAATGCGAGAAGAGTTTCCAAGAGCTTAAGAGGAGACTTATTTTGGCACTTGTTCTAACAATACCATCTGGTTCGGATGGATTTGTTATCTACAGCGATGCTTCAGGCAAAGGGTTAGGATGTGTTCTCATGCAACGTGGGAAAGTCATAGCCTATGCCTCGCGACAACTTAAAGAGTATGAAAGGAATTATCCTACTCATGATCTAGAGTTGGCAGCAGTCGTTTTCACGCTAAAGATCTGGAGGCACTATCTATACGGGGAGAAAGTGGAGATATATTCAGATCATAAAAGCCTTAAATATTTCTTCACTCAAAAAGAACTCAACATGCGGCAACGACGTTGGCTCGAGTTGTTGAAAGATTACGACCACACTATTCAATACCATCCTGGAAAAGCGAACGTGGTAGCTGACGCATTGAGTAGAAGATCATATGCAGGAATGAGTGCAATGATGTCAAGTATACGCATAGAGCCAACTTTAATAGAAAAAGTTAAGGTTGCTCAAGCCACCGATCCGGAGCTGATGCATATGAAGACGAAAGTACAAAAAGGTGTCATTCCAGAAGCGAGAATTGATGAAGAAGGAATACTTCGAGTCCACTCCAGACTTTGTGTTCCTAACGATTCTGATTTGAAGTACAAGATCATGATGGAGGCACACAATACACCGTTTGCAATTCATCCTGGAAGTACCAAAATGTATCGTGATCTTCGACATACATTTTGGTGGAACAATATGAAGAGAGAGATTGCAAAGTTTATTTCAACGTGTTTAACTTGTCAACGTGTAAAGGCGGAGCATCAAGTGCCAAAGGGTCCATTGCAACCACTTGAGATTCCGAAATGGAAGTGGGAACACATTACTATGGATTTCGTTACGGGTCTTCCTACGGTTTCTCAAGGCATCAATGCTATTTGGGTTATTGTTGATAGATTAACCAAGTCTGCTCATTTCTTGCCGATACAGGAGACTTATTCCCTTGAACGTCTTGCTCAAATGTACGTAAATGAGATTGTAAGATTGCATCGCATGCCAGTATCCATAGTTTCAGATCGTGACCCAAGATTTACTTCAAGATTTTGGGTTAGCTTGCAAAAAGCTATGGGTACGGAGTTACGATTTAGTTCGGCATACCATCCTCAAACGGACGGACAATCAGAGAGGACTATTCAAACTCTTGAAGATTTATTAAGACTCTGTGTCCTAGACTTCAAGGGCATTTGGGATAAATATTTACCATTGGTGGAATTCTCCTACAACAACAGTTATCAGGCAAGCATTGGTGTGGCCCCATTTGAAGCATTGTATGGACGAAAGTGTCGCTCTCCAGTATGTTGGAACGAGGTGGGTGAAGCAACATTGTTGGGCCCGAGTTAGTACGTATGACTACGGAGAAGATCCAAACGATTCAACAACGTATACAAACGGCACAAGATCGACAAAAGAGTTATGCGGATCTTCATCGAAAGGACGTAGAATTTAGTGTTGGGGATCATGTATTGTTGCGTGTTGCCCCATGGAAGGGAGTTACAAGATTCGGGAAGAGAGGAAAGCTTAATCCACAATTTATTGGTCCATTTCAAATTCTTGATCGAGTAGGTAATGTTGCCTATAGACTCGCGTTACCTCCAAGTATGTCTCGTGTTCATAATGTTTTTCATATATCTGTGCTTTGTAAATATTTGAAAGACCCGAACCACGTCATTGAGTTAGAACCGGACGAGATAGCCGAAGATTTAACGTATGAGGAGGTACCTGTCAAGATCTTGGATAGGAAGGAGCATGTCCTATGAACGAAGGTAATACCACAAGTTAAAGTTTTGTGGAGGAATCATGCTATAGAGGAAATGACCTGGGAGTTGGAAACAGAAATGAAAGCGAGGTATCCTCACCTTTTCCAAACACCAGGTACGTATGTCAATTTCGAGGACGAAATTTCATAAGGAGGGGAGGTTGTAAGACCCCAAATAATTAATAAATGAAATTTAATTTCCTTTAATTATTATTTTGAATAGTAAGGGTTGATTTGATTAATGTGGATAGTTATGGGTAAAATACTCAAATATTTCAAAATAAGCAAGTGGTTATAAAATATTCATTGTTGTCGGGGAATATTCGTTTGGTCGTGGAATATTCGTACTGTCGGGGAATATTCGTACGACGGCGCAGCCATGTGTGCGCCCCATAACGGAAAGCGATTGGAGGAAGAAAACGACAAATATAAGTTGTTTAAAAATAACGGCTTAGTTGTTATCGTTTACACTGTTGGAATACCCGGTGATTAAAATATAGTAATACGCATTGTTGCACAGTAGCACACGGTATTGCACAGTATTTTGAATTATTAATCCTTACGTAAGAAGGCACTACTCAATAATTGCTACAGGAGTTACTGTTCATTACTTTATTGATTCAATAATTGCTGCGTTGATATTTATATTATTATTGTTTCAATAATTGTCATTGCACAGTATTTTCCATTATCAGATCAATAATTTATATTATTTGAATAATATTATCAGATAACATTATTGGCAATGTCTAGAAAGTTCTGTCAAGGAGAGGTTTGGTCATCTAATTGCGCGCCAGTAAGGAGAAATCCTTATTGGAAAGCCCCCTCTATCCTGGGAACGGCCTGGTTGTCAGTACTGTGATTCTGTAATATTATTTTTAATAATTAATTATTGATTATTATGATAAAGAAAATATTTATTTTATGTGGATAAAGATGGAGAAAATTTTTAATGTGACAATGGTTGAAAATTAATATTTTATCCTTTTCTGATAAAATAATTCATTTAAATATATTATTTTAATAATATATTAACGATGATATTTTTATAATGAATGTGGGATATATGAGTATATGAGGAGGTAGAGTATTTTTGTGGCATTAAATGTTTAACACATGTTTTGTGTGTCGGTGGACATAATTTTTGACCGAAAATTGAGTATAGACTGTAAAATCGCCCGTTTGTGGATTTCGGTCAATTTCTATTTGGAATTTGGAAAATTTTTCTTCTACAAAGTTTTAGAGAATGGAATTTCCCATGGAAAGTCGCGAGTTTCGAATTTTTCTGATAAACGAGCTATTTTCTACGAATTATTGAAGTTTTGGAAAATAAAATGATTTTTATTAAATTATGGGTGGGACCCACTTTTGTTTTTTTTCAAACACATGGGTTGCTGGATTTTTTTTCCAAGGTGGTGGCTGGTCATGGTCTAAAGCATGCGTATGAATTTTAAAAATAAATAATATTAATTTATTATTTTAGTCTCCTTTGGCGTTCTAACATTTTTCTAGAAATAGAGGGCTAAGTTATAATTGAAAATCACACCAGAAACAAAGTTTTCTCTCTTTCTCTCTCTATATTATCGAGCGTATTCTTGTGAGTATACTTTGAGTATTGCTATACGGTGCGAGTTTCTGTCAGCACTATACCGAAATTCAGTCAGAAGTACGGTTATTTTGAGGTAAGGGATGTTATTTTCTTCTTAAATGATATTATTTTCTTCAATATCATTATGCCAAAATATTGGTGAACGTTTTTATCAAATTTGGAAATTTTTGTGTCGGAGTTACTATTCACGTATACGGTACTATTCACGTATACGGTACTATTCACGAATACGGCACTATTCACAGGAAAATTATTTTTTTTTTCTTTTCGTCCAAAATATCTATTGTGGATACTAGCTTTGATTGTATCCATGTTTTGATCATTCTTGAATTTTACACCACTATGATTATTTTTGAGGTATTTTTGGACATGGATAAAACAAAGTACGAATCCTTAATCCTTAATCCTTGTCATTTTGTTTCACTGGATTCGCTTCTTTAAAAATATTTTTATCATCTTCAGTCTTAAATGATGTTATTATTGAATATCTTTGGCCTGTAGTGCAAAGATGAATGATTTCTGATGAATATCTTTGGCCCGTAGTGCAAAGATGAACAGGTGTTTAGATGAACATGACCAACAGATGAATATCCTTGGCCTGTAGTGCAAGGATGAATATATGATTCAAGATGTGCATTGATTGATGTTACAGGGATAAAAATACTATTGATGGACTGTTAAATTCATAGACATTAGTAGATTTCATCCTCTACGTAACTCTTCTATGAATTAATATTTTCCGCTGCGAATATTGATTTAAAACTTGTTGTCTATTGTATTCTATTAGATTTTTCCCTGTTGAAGACTAACGATAATTTGTTGTATATTATCTTAGTCATAATATTCTTTACTGAGCTAGTTGAGCTCACCCTTTTCCTTTTTGTTCCATTTTTCTTCTCAGGAGACGAGAATATAGCGAGTACGAGTCGGGGTATGAATTGATGGTTCTTGAGAGAGTTGTTTAGTAGTCCTCACCATTTTTGTAAAATAATGTATCAATAATTATGATGAAGATTTATTTGTATGTGGATATTGTCTAGATGGCAATATCTGTATTTAAACTCACAGTTATATATTGTAATAATAAAGTTGAAGTTAATTTTGTACCATGTATTTGACAACTCAGAATGGGTGATGTATACCTGTTTTGGGGGCGTCACATCAGTGTCCACTTGATGTGGAGCAAATCGTGCCAGTTCATTAAACTTGGCGGCATACTGGGGAACTGTCATATCCCCTTGTTTCAATTCCAGAAACCTCATTTCCATTCTCCCTTGCATACTTGTGGGAAAATAATTCTCGTAGAAAATCTCCTTAAACCTCTCCCACGTTAGGTTTCCTATATCGGCCCTAGCCTGGTTTGCCTCCCACCAGAAGTTGGCCTCTCCTTTCATCAAATAGGTTGCAAAGGCAACCTTTTGACCCTCCTCCACATTTGTAATTACAAATGCTTTCTCAATTTCTTTCACCCAAGTTTGGGCTTCTATAGGGTCCGTAGTTCCCTTGAACTCCGGCGGACCTACACTTTTAAAGTCCTTAAAAGTAATAGCTCGTACTACTCCAGGAATTACGGGTACATTAGCCCCCGTTCTTTTAAATGCAGCCGTTAAAAGATTAACGAACTCTTGCATTGGATTAACCGGACCACCTTCCGGTTGGTTAACATTAGTTTCTTGATTTCGTTGTCCCCTTCTTGGCTGCATTTCACTGTTAAGAAAATAACACATCATTATTACTTTCTTCTTGTGAGTTAGTTATTATTTGTGATAAAACAATAACTTATACTCATTACTCAATATGTTCCATAAAAGAGGCTTATATTGATTAATAACTTGTAGTATAACACTAAACTGTTTACATCATTCAGCCTTAGCTGATTACATTACCATCCCGCAATTACTTTCCAAAAATTGGGATTTACAAAAGACTACCCTTGTTTATACAAAAGAGGGTTTTACGTCACTACTAGATACATAATATTTACATATCTATGCTACTCTAGCTATTGCTAGATTACATCTGCCGTAAGGCATTCTCAAAATCTTTGCTGGCCAGACCGGCAATAACATCCCGACTGATGGTATGTCGTGTCTGTCCCGCCTCTACCGGATACCCAGCCACTTGCTGCTGGAAATCCACATGAGAACTCCTATGTATATAGGACATCCTCTCCAATCTCCCCTGTTTAGTCTTTAGCTCTTGCTTGAGCTCAAAGACTATACATTTCAGCTCTCGGACCTTGTCGTTAGCTAAAACACGATCATCGTGTTCCTCCTCCCACATTCCCTTCATGCTAAGCTTGTCCTCACGGACAGCTTGGAGTTCCGCTTTCAACTCCTTTACCTCCTGGCAATAATGGACATTCCTATCCAATACCGCCATAAACAATGCTTTCATCGAATCCCCCGTAGACATCTCCTCTGCGGGTGGAACTTGGTCAAAGGACATTACGTCCACCTCCTCCTCTAGCATGCCATCGAAAATAGACATATAGTCTAAATTGTCCGAGTCTCCAGACTCTATTACTACCACTTCTGGCTCTATTGCTACGGGATTTGGTAGTATCTCTACCCGATTAACCGAATCCTCGCTTACTACATGTATATTTTTATACATATCATTTTCTCCTGACATCTACAATAAAACAATACAGTTTGATTAGTACACGTCAGTAACATAAATAAAAACACATAACATACTATAATGCATTTTTATAAGGTTATCTTTCTTCTTTTACTTCTTTATTAAAGTTATGACTTAAGGTTTTAATTCCCTTTAAGTTTTATAACCTAGGCTTTGATACCAACTTGTAGCGCCCCCAAATCCGGGTATCTTACAACCCGACAGATGGTGCTATACTGTACAAACATTCATACATTCATTCAATTGAAAGTCTCAAAGAATGAACATAACTTATATATATTTAATTCAATATTCACATTTCCCAAGTTCTAAACCCATTACAAAGGTTCTCTTGTCATAATATTCATTACATTACAACAATAGACCTATGCTATTACATGACAGCTTAATAATCTGCCTTAGCTTTTCCTTTATCCTTATTCGATCCTTCAGGACGTTCAGTTTTAGCTGCATTCATATGGTTCAAGCAAGAGTGAGCATGACTAGCTCAGCAAGTATAACAATTTCAATAACAACATTCTTGATACATATGAATCATATATCTTCGATAACTGAACAATAGCTATGAAGTACTATTGATGATTCAAAATAGCAATTCATCTTTCTTTTCAAAATGTTTCACAATGAATAAATTCAGTAAAACATTCACTCCGGTCAAAGACTTGAGTATTCATTCTTTCTTTGAACAGGACAACCCGAACCTAAGTCCGTAAGCCCGATATTACTTACGAGCACTTCTAGGTGATCAGCCTATTGTACTCTGTGTTGATCAACACTACATCTATTAAACGTATGTACGTTTAATCATTTGGCAACCTCGCGTGCCTGTCGTTTTACCGACAAAATATTTGTTTAACAATTTTGTCTTCTTTTGAAAACTATCAGTAGTTGACAAAAGATACTAGCATTTGATAACAGATGAACAGATTATCAATAATCCACTCAATATATTAAGTCTAGCCAAAGAAACTGGCTTTAACTTCATTATACTTCAATTCATGCGAAAGGATACATGAACATCATAAACTTGTTCAGATTGAACTGAAACAAGAGTTAGAATACTTGCCTTTAGCGTCTGCTACTGTGTATTTTACTTTACGTTCAAGTCTTTCAAGTCTCTACAATACATGATCACATAATGCCTTACATTAGGTCACATATAATCAAGTATGTATCTGAATATATCTTACTCTTTATTTCAATCTAATTATAGATTAGATTTCATTCTTATGCGTTTCGACTTATCGTTCGCTTTACATTCATTCGACTTGGTTATATTAACCATTCTTCATTACTTTTAAGTCTTAACAATGTCCCAACAATGTTACTTTAAGTTGTTTAAGGTAGGTTTAGTTCAATCTCCTACCATCCCCTTCTTTTCCCTTCATTTTTATTCTTTACTGTCCAAGTTCTGTGCCTGGCGCTGCAGCGCGGGCATTACTCTTGCAACTCATGTTGCGGCGCGAGTTAGCAGTAGCCGAGTCCCAGATGTCATGCTGCGGCGCGACCAAAAAGCTTAGGGTTGGCGCCGCGGCGCCAACTCTGTGCACCAGAAAATTTTTCTAACTTTTAATTTTTGTGAACTTCCCGGACGCATATCTTCTTCGTTTTAAGTCCGAATTGGCTCGTTCAAAAGCCTACGGTTCACAAATTACGTAATCTACGAGTTCATGCAATAATTTTATCTATTTGACTTTGTTTGCTAAAAATTCACCTATTGGTTCATTTTTAACGAAAACGATAAACGTTCGTGAACGTTAAACGCTCGTTTCTTCGTTCTAAGTCAGAATTCGTCCATTTTTGAATCCACAACTCTTAAATGACAAACATGACTTGTCTCCATTGTAAAATAACATTTCCGAACTCAAACTCAAAATTTGACTTCCATTCTGGGAAATTTACGAATTCGACGATTATCGTCTAATCGTGCGATTTCCGGCAATTCTTCGTTCTTAGAACTTGTTCAACACTACCAATGAATTACATTCATAATGTGAACATCTTAACATCCTTATTCCAAATATTTATACTCATGGTTGGATTTTAACTTATCTCATTGTAAGCTTATACTTGATAACTTTCAAACTACTTATGAACTTATCATTCATAACTTATGACAATTAAAGTTCTTAATCATCATCCATACATGATTTCATCATATAACTTTACTTATGTATTCTTGATACATATGTTCTTACAAGTTGATGTATATACATATACTTTCATTAATAAACCTATCATAAGTTCATCATGCATTCACATAAGTTTACAACTTATGCTATCTTAAATGACTTATTACCAACTTATGTGGCTTAAGTTCATTACTTATACATACTTCTTTCTTTTTTTATCATTCATGTTCCTTAATCCAAGCTTTTCTTATCAACCTATCATGTTAGAGATAGAAGATAATTGGAAAAGGAGTCTTACATTTGAAGTCTTTAGTAAGTAGCTTCTTCTTCTTCTTGACTTATGGAATAACTTACTTGCAACTTAATTCTCCTAACACTTAAGCACTTTGAGAGAGAGTGATTGGATTAAGTTTGAATAACTAGCAAATGACTTGACATGCTTCTCTATTTATAGAACTTGCAAGGCTTGGGGTAGATTAGTCTTTACACAATCCACCTCCTTACTATTCATTAATTGACCAACACCACTCATATCCTTTGCTTGGTCCCTACTTTATTTACTTGGTTACCACTTAACTTGGTCACCACTTTTAATACTTGGTAACCACACATTTACCACATTAATATGGTTTACCCCATGGGTTTGCCAACTCATGGATTCTAGCTTGGGCTTGAATTACATAAATCATTGGGCTTTGCTTAACAAACCTTCATATGTTTATTAATTCATAAGTTAGGCCTTAACCCTTAATTCACTTGGGCTTGTACAAAATCCTAACCAATCTTTACAAGTCCATTAATATTACATAATACATATACATATAGTTTATGTATTATTCTCGTATTCTAATTCATATAGAATTTATATACGATAATGCATTCTTCTTACAAACTCATATAATACTTTGTATTATACTCGTTTCCATTCCTTGTACAATACTCACGTATCATACCATCATTTCTTAACGCAAAAGTTCTTCATTTTCCTTACGTTCTCGATTTAAGTCCGCAAGCGAAATATTACGTTTTCCATAACTAGATTATTATTACATAATCCGTCTTACTTTAATATTCTACCATTACGTATTTCTCGGAAATTCAAAAATAAATCCCGAGCAAATACCGATGAATAGTGTTTTTCAGAAAATTTCTCGGAAAACTTTTATTTTCGTCTTGGAAATTCAAACACCTTAAATCCTTCACATAGCTCAAATACTACGATATTCCAATATCAATAGGTTACAAAACGACAACCATCTTGATATCCCACATAATATGATTTTATTATTATTTAATCTAATAAAATCATCTTACATTAAAATCCGAATTTCTCGGTCGTTACACTAACCTTGCAAATCTATGATTTTGATGTTTAATGTTGTTGTTTGTTGGTTAAACATGTGTAATAGGGTGTCAAATGATGATCTGGGTTGTCAAAACACAAACCCATAACATCAAAGTGCTCGGATTTGACATTTTATGAAATCTGGAAAATGGGAAAAAGATGGTCTGACAGTCAAATGTCAGGACCTTTAGATCAGTGTGTGTTTAGTAGTTTGTGTATTTTATGATATATATTTGTTCTCTATTATATAGTCTATGCTCTAAAACTTGAATAAAGTAAAGATCAAGTCTAGATTAAAAGTTACAAGCGGTCAAACATCGTTGACCGTTCACAGAAACTGAAAATCTGGGCAACCCAGAATTTCCAGAAAGCTCTGACAAGGTTTTGAAGGCCATGAATCTTGCTGTGGTTTGCTTATTTGGCCATGTTGTTGTTTTCAAGTTATAGTATGTTATAATTACTACAATATAAAGCCTTTATAACACTTATATAGATTACAGAAACAAAGATATGCAAGGTCAAAATGCGTTGACCGAAATGGCTGATGAAGATTTTCTGGGTAACCCAGATCTTCAAGAACACTTCGTGACCCTTATAGTTTGACCAGCTTAGATCTTTTGTTTGTTTTGATGTTAGGCTGTTTCAAGCTTTTATAAATGTACCCTGACATGTGATATACAGTATTGAACCAATAGTTCACTCAAATAAATTACAGAATAAAAGTTATGAGGATCGAAAACTAGTATCATCGACTGTTCTTCATTTTCTAGAAAACCCAGAAATGAAGAACAGCGTTGTCAGAGTTTTTGGAGGCTATGATCTCCCTGATCTTTTGATATATTACTATAAAACCAGTTGGTGATTGAAGTATAACATTAGTACTACAATCCTAACTAAATCACAAGCCCAGAAATCAAGTGTAGCATGGATTAAATTATGGTCAAACTAGCATACTCGGTGTCTGATATGAAGGCTCAAGAACATCAAGAACACCTATAGTGACGGTTCTGTCGCTATAGGGCCCTTTAGCGACACTTAATTTCAGAAATTATTAATATTTTCCGGAAAATGATTAAAAATTAGAAGAAAATGGTTTTTAATTATTAAAAATACAAAATAAATTCTGAAAAATTATTTTTAAGTTTGAAAAATAGTTAAAAACTATTTTAAGTATAATTCGAAAATATTTAATATTTTTGGAATATAAATGTTATTTAATTATAATATTAAATAAATGATTTAAAAATAGTTTTAATTCATGAAAAATCATGAAAAATTATTTTTATGATAAAAGAAAATATTTTAAGTTATTTTTGATAACTTTTGATATTTTGTGATGAAATTCATTAATTAATCAATATTAATGGTAATTAGTTTATTTAATAATTATATTAAATAAATTAAGGAAAAATGGAATTAATGCTTTATAAATTATATAAAAATGATTTAAGTGTTATAAAAATATTTTAAGTTATAAAATGTAACTTTTGATATTTTGGCATGAAAATATTAATATTTTAATATTAATAGCAATTATCAGATAATGGATTAAAGTGTTGAAAAATTATATAAAATGATTTTAAGGTATTAAAAAATACTTTGATATATTATAATTATATTATAATATTATGTAATGATTTTCATTAATATTTTATATTAAATAAATATTAATGATTAAGGTATTATGTGGTATTTAATTCATTTAAATACGGTTTTAAGGATTGAAAAATATTGATAAATGGTAATAATTATCCGAAAATTATTACGAGCCTAGGAAAAATGTTTTGTCTGATAAGATAATTATCTGTGATAATTGTTAAGCATTTAAGCAGAGTTTAATTAAACTTAAACTCGATAAAAGTCCGACTCGACCGTCGCGATGTTAAAATTGTGTCGGGTTCAACTCAGACTGCAATAGTTTGACTTGATACCTAGTCTTATGTGTGTTATAGACTGATAGGATTATGTGGTAATGTGTTTAGGTTATTCTGTATGTAAATATATAACAGTATTATAATGTGATGATATTATTCTAATATTAGAGATCTATATTACTAATATTAGGTCTTCGGGGTAAAGCGTTATAAATTGTATTGCGGTAATCAATGGTTCAGGCAAGTTTTCTTTGTACTTAACACTAATAAGAGTGTTTATTCAAGATTATGGTTAATCTTTGTTGATTGCCATGAAAATTGTACTCTGTACATCTTGCATGTATAAGTCAGGTATAAAAGGCTGATCACCTTCATTACCAGTTGGTTCAGAAATGTTTGTTCATGCTTAAAACTTGTTCAGTCAACAGTTTATTCGTGCTAGTTCTCAATTATATTGATGAATTATTGCCAGCATATTATTCATACTCTTCAATCATGATATATCGTTATATTGTTGTATATAAACTTGTTGGGCAACTTTCATGCTCACCCTTGCTATATCATGATAAAACATTGTAGATAAGGCGAACGTGTTCGAATACAGAAAAAGGTTAATGCCAAGTTCAGCTTGGGATAAAATGTGCGGCTAGTTTGTAATAGTTTATTTTGATAAATGTTGTTGTGTAATAGATATTTTATGAATTGTATATAAGTTAAGGTTACTCGACCTTGGGGAATAGTGTGTAATGTAATGTATAAACAATTTATGTTTATATCTTCCGCAAATAGTTATAGAAATAGTATACCGGATCCGAGGGGATTTGGGACCTGGATTCGGGGCTATTACAAGTTATGGAGGTCTTGAACGGGCAACGAATACCGCAACGAGTGAAACAAAAGTAAGGTGAAAAATACTCTAATCCGTCGCCACTTTTTATGGGTACAAGACAACTCTTTATGCGACACGACAGCTTAGAGTATTCTCCACTTTCTGTTATTTTCCCTCGCTGCGGTATTAGTTGCCCGCTCAAGACCTTTGGAATAATTTAAATAATTTACATACAAATTCATATTCGTTAATTTGGTTATTCAAGTATCATATTCATGGAAAGACCTAGTGGTGGAGGTCTCCGCGGTGGTAGGCGATCTGAATCGGGAGACACTAGCCATGATGGAGGCTCGTCTTCAGGAGGTAGTAAGTTATTTGAACTAGGATTTAAATATATCTCAACATACATTAGTTTATATTTATTGACTCAATTTTTTTTTAATAATTACAGATGCGTCTTGTCGACGACACCGAGGGACTAACCTTGATATATTTGGTCATTTGCCGACAGTTTCACATACAATCCCGGTGGATGTCGAGTCAGGATAGTAAGTGTTAATCCATCGTTATAGTAACAATTTTAAATTAATATAATTTATTGCATGACACAATTAATTAACACATATTGTTATATTTTAATTGTAGTATACTAGACCTGGTCGCTAAACACACCTTACACGCTATCGATCTGACGCACCTCCCGACCGAGTGCGTGCACTACAGTCAGTACGCGCAGTACGATGCCTCCTTTTATGCAAACTGTTTTGTAGGATTTTCACGTAAGATAATAAGTTTATATTAGGCAGTTATATATTAGTACATAGTTGTTGCCTAAGAAATTAATTGTTCCTAACTTTTTGTTATTGACTTATTATAGATATGACTCGGCCATCTCTCAGAAAGTCGGCGATCATGTGATTATTACACATGTCGCTACGAATTACTCTGATTGTATGTATGAGATGCGACATAGAGTAGCTCGGACAGTTGAGAACTAGCCCGAGACCACCATCAGAGATTACCAACCCCGCATAGTCTCTGATTTAGCATAACAGACTATGTGTGTGCACTGGGATGATGATGACTTCAAGAATAAGTCTGAGCAAATGAAGAAGAACAGTGGCCAGCTCCGTATAGTACACACGACTGGCTCGCAGTCTTTCCAGGAGGTGAAGTAGGTAAGTGTAATGTATTTAGGTGTTAAGTTATCAAATTCTCACACAAATACTTAATAACTATTTTATGAATCTCTTTATTAGGCCTTGGGGAGGACCTTGGGCCGAGCTCCGACCATGTTAGAGTTCTAGGATAATGTCCACACGCCTAAGGATGAATATGCTTTGTATAAGGCAGCATTAGCTATACGGGTAAAACTAATCTTACTTTTTAGAAATCTTAATATTCACGTATACAAAATAAATTATAGGATCAATTTCAAAAGTTTCAGGACCAGCGTATAGCTGAGTTGGAGGCTGTTAGGGGGGTTTTGAGTCGTTAGATTCCACCATCCCCCTCCTGAGATTGAGTTATCTTTGGATGAGGAGCTGAGACTATAAATCGCGTCTTAGAATCCCTCTACTAGTAGTACCAGCAGATATCGAGTGTTGGGCCTGCCAAGGATACCCGCATAGACACTACCTGGAGGTAATAATATTTTTTATATTTCACAGAATTATCATAACTTATCACATAATATAAATTATTATTAGTAATGTTATATATATATATATATATATATATATATATATATATATATATATATATATATATATTTGCAGCCTCTAGCCAACGCCAGCGTTCGAGAGCACCCGTTGGACCATCTCAAATGGGCGCTGGCTTGGACAACGAGTTATTCCAAAGGCCGATCTGGTTGGACCTTCTGGCTTGGGCGACGGTGTCGGATAAGTTCCATAACGATCTGGTTTTTCTTTGTCAGCAGCTTCCTAGCAGGTCTCGTTTTCACCAGCTTGCTCAGAATGTTCTATCAGTTGTCTAGCAGGTCTCCGCAGAGAGTACGAGCTTACCGTAGGAGTAGTTCGATGCGTTGAGCGGCAAGATGATCCGGATGGTGGTTACCCTCCTAGAGCAGGCTTTTCTTCAGCCCCCGTCTACTCAGGTATTCTGCATGTTTATGTTATTTTCAATTAACAGTATCTTTTTAATTCTCATATATATACACGGACTAATGATTTTTATTTTTAACTCTATCAACAGGGTGGCGATGGCGATGGCGATGGCGATGGCGATGGAGATGGCAATGAGTTAGTAGATCATTTGTTATTGTTAGCTTATATATTTAATTGTTAGCTTAGTTTTTCATGATGAGATGATACAGGTTTTTAGGGCTATGTTGAATAAATGTGAAATATACTATTGTCTATATGTATTGGGATAAAACAGGTTACAGGTACAGAAATGGGTTTAAACACCTAGAAATTATAATTTCAAAAAAAAAATATTTTCGACGGAATAAGGTAATTTTGACGGATATTCATTCGGATTTAGTTTTATAACAAAATAATATTTTTCGTCAAAAATAACTTTTTTCTTAGGGAATTTTTTGTCGTTATTAGAAATTAAATAATTTTTTTAAAATACCAATTTTTCGTCGGAATTAGCATATTTCTGATGGAACATCCGTTAGAAATAAACCCATTTTATATTCGACATATTAATTCTGTCGTACTATTTCCCTCAAAAATAGCTTATTTTTGACCAAAATCCGTCGAATATAATTCAATGGAAAACAAGAATGTTTCGACAGATCTTATCTCCGACGCGTGTATATACAACTGAATATTCTCTCAGAAATAAGGTAATTCCGACAGAATAGGCGTAATTCTGAGGGAATATTCCGTTAAAAATAAGGTTTTTTCTTGTAGTGTAAGGTTACTCTGAGTGTTGCTAATAGTGCAAGAATTTCTCAAGTTAATCTCTTACATAAAAAATAGTATCTAGTATCTTACTAAGGTAAGAGATATAATTTTCTTTCATACTCGTAAGGGATATCATTTTCCTATCATTTTATTATTCGTTTCTCCAGTATTATCATTAAATAGTGAAATTTTTTGAAAATGATTAAAATATCTTTAAGAGTTTGTGATTCATCTAATATTTTTACTTGAATCTTACTAAAAAAATTTAATCGTGATATTTGAAATGTGAACCTTATATTTTTTTGAATTTTATATTCTATCAAGAACTCTAATCGATTTAATTTCTTGATATTTGATAATTTGGACTCTGGATAAATTAAATTTAAAATCGTTAATGTTTATGCCATATTTATTTATGCTGATTATTTATGTCCATCGTTCATATAATTGTTATCAAGACTAAGTTGTTGTAAATGTCTTTGGCCTGACATGGGTGTAAATACAATATTATTGTTGATTGTCTTTTGTCTGTGTGACAAAGACTCATGGTGAAAATTTTTTTTGGCCTGATTATAAAGAGTAATTGTTGATATAAAGAGTAATTGTTGATTGGCTCTGATAATTGGTGGTACAGTTGAATATCTTTGGTATGAGTGCAAAGATGAATTGTTGATTGACATGATCATGATCATTGGTGTTACAATTAAATATCTTTGATTTAGGTGCAAAGATGAATTGATCAGCATGATTATGAACATGAATTGTAAATTAGTATAATCATGATCTTTGGTGTTACAGACAAAGACATGTGGTAAAAGTTCTTTTTGGTCTAGGTGAAAAGAGGAATTGTTGATTAGTGTTATAGTAATAAAATATTGATGTTGAATTTTTCAATTGGAGAAGATAGTAGACATTATGATCTATTTGACAAATTAATCATCCCGCTACAATTATTTGTTGAAAACTTATATCATCAACCATATGTTCTAAATATCTGATTTACTATTGAATGCTATTGATAATTTATTTATCTTAGTCATAATATTTTTTACTGGGATATTTGTATTCACCCTTTTACTTCACAATTACTTTCAGGAAATGAGAGTGTAACTAAGACTAGCAGGGATAATAGTGGAATGAAGCGATGGTCCGGGTTAGTAGTTGTAGAATCCTCACCATGTTGTAAAATATTGTAGCAATAATTATAGTGAGGTTTTGGGTGTGAATATTGATGTACTATATACGACATTTTAATAATTTTAAATAGGATATTTTGTGTTCGTAATATGTATTTTGACAACTCAAATTGGGTGGTATAGACCCAAATTTGGGGACATCACAAAAAAAGTGTTTGAGAATAAGAGAATGATGGGGAGATAATTATGATATTAAAAATGTAGATGAAAAGATTTTGAAATTAAATAAAAGATGAAAATGTAGTTTCTTTTTCTAAATTTTAGATTTCTATTCTTAAATTTTAGGGTTAAAAAATCATTTCTATATTTTAAGGTTGAGATTATTTCGTGATATTAATTAAATATATAGATGTTTTATTTATAGTTAGAATTTATTACTAAATTTTAAGGGGTCGCTATTAAAAAAATAGAATTGAACGACAATTTTATTATGTGTGTGTGTATGTGTCTGCTGAATATGATATTTTTGGTTACATTGGAATGGTCAATTTAATGAAATAAAATGCTTATTTATTGACTTAAGATACAATTAGGTGTAAGAATTTAGGCCATGAGAGTTGAGACTTGAGACCATGTTTTCCCCCCTCCTAAAACCTAATGTTAGGAAATATAACTCTCTTTTTTTAATATAAAAGTAATATAAACAATTGATTAATATTTAGAAAATTATTAAATTCATAATAAAAAAATATTATTTCCACAACAAAAGTGTCGCTGTAAATGTATAGCGACGATGAAAAAAGTGTTGTGAAAATAACAAAAAGTGTTGTGGATTTAACGATTCTCTATATTTAATGCTATACACTTATTTTCTTAATACTTGTACACAATTCTGAAACGACTTATATTAAGTAACAGAGAGGGAGTATCTTTTTTGGAATTCTTTTATCAGTTGCCTTCTTTATAAGAAAAAAACTAAACTTATTCATAATTTGACCAAAATCAAACTACTGAACTTTATTTTGAACTAAACCATTGTCTTTTTTTCCTAAATCCCGGAAGTAGTTAGTATGAAGTTTATTTTTGGGTAAGTTAGTCAATTAACCAATAAAGTATGATACGCAGACGAGACTCTATGTATATCAGCATTCTAATAGACAATTGACCAACTTACTCAAAAATAAACTTCATGTTATCCAAATCCCTAAATCCCTATTACTCAGCATATCAATAGACACGAACAAAAGTACGGGACGGAAAGAACACAAAATGTTTCACGTCTACCCCATTTCGTATACAAGGGTATTACAAATAAATTGTTGTTTTTATGTAGTACTTTCTGTCTCACTTAAAAAATATAGTATTATTTGCAAAATTTATGAATATTAGAAATTTATCTATTATACTGGCCCTTAATTAGTTTAATAATTTAATAAAATAATAAAATTATGACGATAAATGTGATGATATTGTATTATGTAAAATAAAAGATACTCCCTCCGTCCCAAATTAGTTGCTCAATTTTGACTTTTTAAAGTCAAATTGACCATTTTTAAAACTAATTTTTTTACTATTTTTGCTAAAATATAGGTGAAGATATTATAACCAAAAGAAAGTATATACAATTTATTACTAATCCTAATTTTTATAATTTTAGAAATATATTTATATATATACTTAATTATTAATTCTAAAAATAGTCAATTTGACTTAAAAAAGTCAAAACTGAGCAGTTAATTTGGGACGGAGGGAGTATACAATTTTCTTCCGAGTGAAATCTACTGGACAAACTACATCCACACGAAGCTACATCCACACGAAGCTACATCCACATGAAGCCATAATAGTCCCACAAAGGCTCAAATACAATGGAGGCCCACCACCCTCCACCCCCTCCACACTCCACCACCCACCCCGCACCCCACAATCCCCAAACCCCCAAACCCAAACCCAAACCCAAACCCAAACTCAAACCCAAACTCAAACTCAAACTCAAACTCAAATTACATCTTTCACTTTATCTTAATACATTATGTCGATAAATAAAATATTTTTATTACTAAATATATAATGCGAAAAATTTAGTGAAAGATGTAGTGGAAGGGATCAACACCATGTTCTGAATTTAATATTTTAATTTATTTAAAATATAATAATAATGAAATGACAATTAATTTAATTAATAATAATATTTATTTAATTTTTAAAAGTATATCTAATTTTAAAACTGAGGTCACAAAGTACTCCCTCCGTTCCTTAATTTAGGTCGTTTTAGAGAAATATTTTTGTTCCTTAATATAAGTCGTTTGAGAATTTCAAGTAAGCATTAATTGCTTAGTTTCTAATATTACCCCCAAGTATTAAATGTAACTTTGGTTCTCTTACTATTTTTTATCCAATAAATAACAAACTATTCTTCCAATATAAGGGCAATATAGACAATTAATATTATAGTTAATGCTATATACAATCATTACCTTAATACTTGTGCACAACTCTAAAACGACCTATATTAAGGAACGGAGAGAGTAGCTCCCAGTCCTTTTTACCAAAAACAACACTTTTCTAACAGTTTCATGAAACAAAAAGTGTTTAGTAAACTAATTTTAAAATAGCTTATAATATGAAATATGAAAATAATCAGAAGCTCCATTTTGGAGCTATTGATTATTTGTTAAATCTAAATAATCAGGTTTGGCAGAGAATGTTACTAATATATCCCTATTTATTTTAATAATTCTAACTATTACCCATATCTACTTATTCAAGTAATATATGATAAGTTGAGTGTCGAATCCACGAGAGGACGAAGTCTTAAGAGATAAACAAATACTAAGGTAAAGTCGTTACTACCTTATCTAAACAAGGAAAATAAGATAGTTGGTTAAGTTATGTGATTAAAACTGTAAGAATAAGAGAAGTAGTTGTGCTAGGAAGTCAAGATAGGATTACAATTCTCTTAATGCGTCGCCTAATCTCCTAACTCTCCAAATTACAAATGAATCAAGGAATGGTCAACCGAGAACAGTAAATATACATAAGTTTCTGTCGAAGGTCAAATGACATCCCTAGCCAGATAAATCACAATATGTCTATTGGTGAAAATAACTAGGTCAAGGACATTAAGCTAAGTCTCAAGGCCACACAAGGCAAATAGAGACATGTCTATCCTATTAGCAGTTTATGAACACATTCCATTGGCATGGTCATAACAGGCGTTGTTGTATTTAAAGGGCTAGATAAAAACATACATTTTTCAATCTCTGTTAATCTCAATACTAATTTCTCTATCAAGCAATTAGACATTAAATACGAAATACAACAACTCATTCCAAAATGATTCATTATAAAAAATAGGTGAGAAAGTTAATTAAGCTAAACAAAAGGTTACATTGCAATCCTAAAAATGAAGTTAGTTCATATCTATGGTACTAACACACATTTTCAATACATTTCACATTTTCAGTAATGCACAAATAAATGGGAGATTTGGAATAAGAAAACCCCTGTTTAGAAGTGTTATTCCTCTAAATCTTCTCTTCACTGCGTAGCTACTGAGCTTCTGTAGGATGCAATAAATGTTCCTCCTTTTAAGCACAACTTCTTTCTCTTCTAAGAATTTAAGACTGTAATAACTATTTCTAAGCTACGCTAACTGTCTGAGATTTCTATCACAGACGGCTAAAATTAAGTATATCTCTTCTCTCTCTCTCTCTATAGGTCATTTAAACCCCTTTATTGCCTGGACACCAGAGCTCGCGCTGCGACGCCAGCATTGAACTAGCAAGTGACGTTGCGGTGCCACATAAGCTTAAAAAGAACGGAGATGGCCCTGCAGTACGATTTCGCTATTGCTAAATCGCGCACAAGCATACGCGGTCCACAAGTAATATATGATAAGTTGAGTGTCGAACCCACGAGGACGAAGTCTTAAGAGATAAACAAATACTAAGGTAAAGTCATTACTACCTTTTCTAAACAAGTAAAATAAGATGGTTGGTTAAGCTATGTGATTAAAACTGTAAGAATAAGAGAAGTAGTTGTGTTAGGGAGTCAAGATAGGATTACAATTCCCCTAATGCGTCACCTAATCTCCTAACTCTCCAAATTACAAACGAATCAAGGAACGGTCAACCGAGAATAGTAAATATTCATAAGCTTCTATCGAAGGTCAAATGCACATCCCTAGCCAGATAAATTACAATATGTCTATTGGTGAAAATAACTAGGCCAAGGTCATTATGCTAAGTCTCAAGGCCACACAAGGCAAATAGAGATATGTCTATCCTATTAGCAGTTTATGAACGCATTCCATTGGCATGGTCATAATAGGTGTTGTTGTATTTAATGGGCTATATAAAAACATCCATTTTTAATGAAATCTATAAATGTATATATCCATAACTATAGTATATATGTTTATTGATCCATGCACCACTTCACATATGTTGTCACATATTAAATCACTGTATAACACAAAGTTTTAAATATCAATAATGTACATACATATATAGTGACTTAAAATTCACGGTTATTAACCCTTAAGGTTTTCAAAAATAGAAAATTAATATTTCTAAATTGTAATTAGGATTCTCGAATTAAATTAAACTTTCCCATTCATAAATTAATCTTATTAATTAGGATTATTTTATCCCAATTTAAATTGCTAATTTATCAATTAAGTCCATAACTGTACATTAGGATTTTTAAGTTTCGAATTAGGGTTTCAAATTCTCGGAACTGAAATTAGGGTTTCAGAACCGGTTTCTAGGGTTTCTTATCCATCATTAGGGTTTTCGAATTGAACGTTGACATGCTTAATAATATTAGGGTTTGATACTGATAAAATTTATCTGGTCAATCTTTGACCCTTAACCACATATTCTGAACACATATAATACCATATCCACAGAACATATTCACATATACACTTAATCCTGAATAATTCACCAAAAGCCTACAAAGGATTTTGAAATCCTCAAAATTTCTTCCCAAAAATATCAAACGCATACACTCATTTTCTGTCTAGGTCTATTATTTGACCTTAAATCAATCATTTAAGATTTTAATAAATTGTCTAATTTCTCGGGTTGTCACATTCACCCCTTCTTCTAAAAATTTCATCACCGAAATTTACTTTACACCTTACTCCTTATACCATGCACTATACACCATTCATACACATCATCACATGCTACCCAATACACCACTCACATGAGTAAAACTTTTCAAATTGCCGAGGGGTCATATAGACCATGAACACCTAGTTTTAACGGTATTCATATCGCAAAACTTTACATTACTTGGTAGGTTTACAATCACAAAGAAGGTAAACTATCGTTGCTAGTACTTTAGGTGATTAGCCTATCGTACTCTTACATCATGCATAACGTATTAATTATGTCTAGTGAATATTTACACTATTAGATTGGATTATTTATCCAAACAACATAGTTCACCTCAGTCTTATCATAGGATTACGCACCAAAAAAAATTTGGTTCGAGAAATTTCTTTCAATGAACACTTAGAGTTTTCATAAACATTAGTCTAGCTGAATCGAATAGCATATACTCGTATCAATAATTCAATTCAATCGAATTATTTATGTGTAGCCAAACCCCGTTGGCAAATTAAAATTTTTGAAAATATTTTTGAAGAATGATGTCATGATGTCGTACTGTATTAACAGTCCGTTTGAGGATGCCATCATTGTATGACTTCGTCATAACACATCATACAATAGTGGAACAATGATTTGTAGATCGAATTCACACTAAGTATTCCTGTATTTACAACTCCATCAGCTTTTTATCATCTCTGCACCAGGTTACATGGTACATGAGTGATAAAAAAATATATATTTTGATATTTCAAATCATTTGCGTCTAGCCGAAATAAGTAGCATAGAACATACTTTAAACCATTTCAAAAATGATTATGAGACTACATATTTTTTTTAAAAACACATAGTGCGTATTTAGCTTGATGTCAAAATTTCGAAGTCTAGCATAGCTAGAAGTTTTGGAAAACTTATGTCTCCACTAACAATCGTTTTCTTAACAATCTATTTGTTCCTATTATCCTCAATACTCCATTCACACATAACTATACCCAGTTCATCAAACCACACTTATGAGTTCATAAATTGCCACAATCATATGAGTTTAAGAACTTGTCCTAGTCAAACTTTTGGCGTCCATTCGCTGAGGGGTTCATAAACATTTCTTATAACTATGAGTCAAGAATGTCACATAAGTATGAGTTTTAAGAACTCGTACTTAACCCTATATTCTCTACCTATGACCTATCTATCTGTTATACACATGAGAAAGGAATCACCCTCTTAACATGCATATAGCAAATAACGCGACACAAACATTTCAATGATTATCAGTACTAGAAACTAAGTGGTTTTTACACCAAGTACAATTTCCCGCCCATACAAGGAATCATACAACTTAGCTGCCGACATGAGTCCTCAATTGAAATCCCCACCTAATCTTAATTCCTTTCTCAATACGAATTTCATTTAATCCGTATTCATAATCCTTTTCTGAGTCTGTACCAATTCACACAGCAATCTTGCTGTAAACTTTTCAATCATCAATTTGATTCTTTTTCCATATTATAACCTTATCAGATCACAGAGTGATATCAACATATATATTACGATTTATTTCTATGTCTTGATCGTTTTATTTTATGGTCTCCTATACATGTACTTTCAGTCTTTTAGACTCGATCTATTCACCACTACTGTTTAACTCTATTATCAGAGTTAGGGTACTCTGTGTATTAACAACTCGCCGAGATTCGTCTTTCAATCTTTCCGATCAACTAACTCTATGTGAGTTAGATATTATCCTAATCACTACGGTTATTGGTCTCAGGTATTCCTACCTAAGCTTCATAACCAATAGCTTTGATACCAACTATGACATCCCCGAATTCGGGTACCAAATCACCACAGATTCGATTCAATCATTTTATAACTATTTGCGGAAGATATAAACATAAATTGTTTATACAGTACAATTTACACACTATTCCCCAAAATTGAGTAACCTTAACTTATACACAAATCATAAACTATCTAACACATGACATTATTATCAAAATATACTATTACAATCTACCTGCACATTTTATCCCAAGCAGAACTTGGCATTATCCTTTTCCTGTATCCAAACGCATTTGCCTTATCTGCAATTTTTATCATGATATAGCAAGGGTGAGCATGAAAGTTGTCCAGCAAGTTTAAATACAATTTAAGGATATATCATGATTGAAAGAGTCTGAATAATAGGCTGGCTATAATTCATCAATATAATTGAGAACTAGCACGAACAAACTTTTGACTGAACAAGTATTGAACATTAACAAATATATCTGGACCAACTGGTAATGAAGGTGATCAGCCTTTAATACCTGACTTATACATGCAATATGTACAGAGTACAATTATACATGGCAATCAACAATGATTAACCATAAGCATATCTGAATAAAACAACTCTTAGTAGAGTTAAGTAAAACTTGCCTGAACCGTTGATTACCGCTACGCAATTTATAAAGCTTTATCCGAAGACCTAATATTAGTAATATAGATCTCCAATATTAGAATAATATCATCATAGTATAATACTATTATATATATATATATATATATATATATATACACACACACACATAGATTAACTTAAACACATAGCACATAATCCTATTAGTCTACAATACACATAAGACTTGGCATCAAGTCTGACTATTTAAGTCCGAGTTGAATTCGACAAAATTCTAACATCCCGACGGTCTAGTCGGATAATCATCGAGTTTAAGTTCAATTAAACTTTGCCTAAACACTTAACAATATCTTAGAAAATTTTCTTATCAGTCAAAACAATTTTCATAAACTTGCAATAATTTTCAGATAACAAATACCTTTAATTCACTTAATATTATTAATCTTGATAATATCTAATCCACCTCTTAGTATTATTAGTTCCCTAATAATAATTTTACTCGCTTACTAATATTATTAACACCTTAATAATATTTTAATACCTTATTAATATTATTAATCCTCTTAATAATATTTTAATCATGCATTAATATTATTACCTTAATAATATCTTACTTATACTTTAGTATCATTAATAAATTAATAATACTTTTAATCATTTACTAATATTTTATTCATTTACTAATATTATTAAATATTTTATTCATTTACTAATATTATTAATCATTTAATAATATTTTATTCATTTACTAATATTATTAATTATTTACTAATATTATTAAATATTTTATTTATTTACTAATATTATTAATCATTTAATAATATTTTATTCATTTACTAATATTATTAATCATTTAATAATACTTTAATCATTTATTAATGATTAAATCAAATATTATTAACCTTTTAATAATATTTTAAAGAAGTTTTAATATTAATATTTTTATTTACTTAACAATATCGTATTCTAATATTATTAATATCATAATAATATTTTAATAATTTATTGGATTAATAAATAACTTATTCTAATTGTTCATCCTTTATAAAACCTCTTATTTAATATCCATAAAAGGTCATAAATAACATTTCTTATCATAAATTACCAAAATTCCCTAAGATAGTCTTGATGTAACATATTATGAGTATTCAAGCATAAAAATAACATTTTTATTATTAAAGACATCATTTAGCTATTTATTTTCTTTTATTCATAACTTAATCATTTTTTGAAAAAATTGCAAACCGACTCCAAAAATTCTCAACTTCTGGATTTTGATAGAATATGAACCAACAATGATCCCCTAAGTTTTCTGGAATTTTAAAAAATGATTTACTATTTTTAAAGTGACCAAAACACTCGGATCTTGCTCTATTTTTCATAAATTGAGTTTTGCTCAGAAAAATATGAAATTTTCAGGGTATGCTCTCCTAACATACATGAACCTATTGTAAAAATTTCTGAATTTTCTAGTGTATATACAGTGAGATATTCGAAGGTTAATATTTCGGAGTCCTTTACGGAAATAGTCATTACGCACAAGCTATAATTCGAAACGTGTCCGTTCTTTTTCCTACATGTAGATAACTTCTCAAGGTACCTCTGTGATTTTTTCCAGATTTTTGAAAGACTAGCAACTGACCGAAACAGCCACAAGAAAAATAGAACAGTAACTATTTTAGGGTTTTGAACCCTTAACATTCAAAGTGGACTGTTTTGGGGAAAACAGTCTCAAAGCTTTCAAAACTTGCTAGATTTATGTTCTATTACTTGGGTAGGTAACTCATGTATCTAGCACCCCCCCCCCCCCCCCTTTGACGGATCACAAATCCAAGTTGTAAAACTTGAGTTACACAAGATTTAATGGAAGAAAACAAGAGTTTTCACCATTGGAGAACATATGCTCATTTTCTTCCTCTAAGCCTTAGATCCAACACTCAAGATACTTAGTTCCATATATGATGATATGTAAAACTAGGGTATCTTGAGTATTTGTTCATAACCCCAACAAAACTCAAGCTATAAAACAAAGTAGAAGAAGAAAATGAAAGTTAGGTTATACCTTGATTTAATGGCTACCTTCCTTGATTTACCAAAGTAAGTATTGAACTTAGGATGCATCAATTAACTTAGTACACCTCTCCCTCCCTTGCTCTCTCTCTCAAAACCGAACCTCTCTCTCTCTCTTCTCTCTCTTGAAGTTGCTAGCTTGGGAGAAAAAGTTAGAAGAAGAAGAATGAGAGAAAGTGGTGTATTCTAGCAAATGAAATGGTTGATTCATTATTATCCCCCATACTTTTCTTGTCCCATGGATAAAAGGCTTCACCTTATCCCTTTCAATTAAGCTTAATCACGTGGTTAAGAGTGCTTAATAGATTTTCAACCAATGAGATATTGACAACCATGTACTTGTGTGTAAGGGTTACTAATTATGGACATTGTTTAGCTTAATTAGTTGCCTTAAAAGGCCTAATAGGGCCAGCTATATATATACCCACTAATTCCTTCATTTAGCCTTTATTTTAATGCATAAGTTAGATAAATCAAAGGTCTAAAATACCCTTAATCAAGTAGACTAAGTTTGGGCTTGCATTTTATTTCTTTTGGGCTTCCCCTTTAATTGTTTTGGGCCATGTAATGAACATAGTCTAACAATTTTAATATATGCTACCCAAATTATTTATTTAGGGTTTCCATTTCCAATCTTATGAAATTTAATTATTTATACATGTGACTTTAGCTCATAACCTAATTAGGTTTACACGAAATAGGTTTAAATTATTAGTCACTTGAAATAACAAGATTATCCACTTAAGTTAATATACATATTAAATACTAACTTTTCCTTATTACTATAACCCTTAGGTTATTTAATTGTCTCACCTAATGTATAATTAGGTTACGAAGCTTTCATTTTTAATGAAATCTATAAATGTATATATCCATAACTATATTATATATGTTTATTGATCCATGCACCACTTCACATATGTTGTCACATATTAAATCACTGTATAACACAAAGTTTTAAATATCAATAATGTACATACATATATAGTGACTTAAAATTCATGGTTATAAACCCTTAAGGTTTTCAAAAATAGAAAATTAATATTTCTAAATTGTAATTAGGATTCTCGAATTAAATTAAACTTTCCCATTCATAAATCAATCTTATTAATTAGGATTATTTTATCCCATTTTAAATTGCTAATTTAGCAATTAAGTCCATAACTGTACATTAGGGTTTTTAAGTTCCAAATTAGGGTTTCAAATTTCCAGAACTGAAATTAGAGTTTCAGAACCGATTTCTAGGGTTTTTTATCCATCATTAGGGTTTTCTAACTAAACGTTGACGTGTTTAATAATATTAGGGTTTGACACTGCTAAAATTTATCTGGTCTGCCCTTGACCCTTAACCACATATTCTGAACACATATAATACCATATCCACATAACATATTCAGATATACACTTAATCCTGAATAATTCACCAAAAGCCTACACAGTATTTTGAAATCCTCAAAATTCCTTCCCAAAAATATCAAACGCATACACTCATTTTCTGTCCAGGTCTATTATTTGACCTTAAATCAATCATTTAAGATTTTAATAAATTGTCTAATTTCTCGGGTTGTCACACTCTCCTCGGGGATGCGACGGCGCCCTTTCCCAGACTCCATAGCGGCATATGAGATGATTATCAATGACAGACATTGGTGGTAGGGTGACATCTTCCATCTCCCACTGAACACCCGCCCTTTTGCATAAACGGATAATAAGATACGGGTGTGGGACCATTACTCTTTATAGCCTTCTTGATGGATTCGTTAATCAATACCCCTACAACAACCTTTAAACCCGTAACAATGGCATATAGCAGAATTGCCCCTTCCCGAGTTACATCACTCAAGTGACGTGTGGGCATGATATTGGCACAGATAAACGAGTACCAAGCCTTACCATAACGGCTTAAGGCCTGTTGCGGGAATGATGTCTTTTCACCATGATACTCATTAGTTTTCCAAGCAGTCCCAGGCTTATAGAGTTTACTAATGATTTCGTCAGTGTTGTAACTCTAAAGCCCAACCTCCCGATAATCGTGACCATCATAATTGGGAGTCCCATAAACTGCACTAATAGCCCGACTATCGAATTGGATCAACTTTCCCCGCACTGGCACCGCCGGAGGGCCATCAGCAATGGCATTGGCGTAGAACTCTTTCACCGCCGCGACTACGACTGATTCTGGCGGCTTGGTGAAATGCACCCATTTCATGTTGACAATCTTAGCATTCATGTGACCATCCAATTTGTCATCAGGCCTAAGCCCTCGCTCAGGCACCAGACTACGCAGCAAGAAATTTTGAGTATAGCGCTTATACGCCTCTTCCGTTGGAAATTTTACGGCATCCCAAGCCGTAACAGGAGTTCAGGAATAGGATGGAGGAGGGGGGCCAATGCTGGTTCTCGGACGCTTGGAAGCCATATTTGATTTGCCAAAGAAAATCTAAAAGCACACTTATGTTTTGCCTGTAATTTCTTCAATCCAAAAGCACAACGGAGAAACTTACCCTCGTTTTGCTTATAAAGAGGTAGGCGTGAGGGATGGCAACGGGCAAAAGAGCAACCGCGAGGATGGTTGGGCGTCCAACGTTAGGAAACTAATCAGTGCGACTATTGGGATGGCCTAACGGCTACAGGAAAAACCCAAGGAACGCTGCTGAGACGAATTGGAGTTTGCTGTGAGAGAGAGGAAAGGCGATCGGTGCAAAATGAATGCCAAAACTGCTTTTAAAAATGAAAACGTGTTGGTGGCCCTGCGGCGCAGAGTCAACCCCACTCTGGCGCTGCGGCACGAATAAGAGAGAAAAGGATAACATTGTGGCGCGAATTTCCAAAGTCTGGAAAATGGCATTGGCGCTGCAGCGCGGAGAATAAAACATTAGAGGGCATCGCGGTGCAAGTTTACAGAATACACCCAATTGAGATAGTGTTGTGGCGTGAAGAGTTGCTTGCTATCTGGCGCCGCGGTGCGAGTTTGCAGTGTGTTCCTCCTTTGCCCAGCGCTGCAGCGCAAAACTTGAGGCTGCAGTGTGAAACATGGCGTTGCGGCGCGAAAATATGCTATAACACCGGTGCCGCGGGGTGACTTCTGAAATTCTGAATCTGAGGCACAAATTCCTGCACAAGCCAATCCTTGTATCAGCAATCAACACAACAAAAAGATAGCAAACACCGTATTCACAAGTTCTAACTACTGAAAGCCCTTAAACATATACTAACATACATGCACTATACACACTACGTGTTATACTAAGAACTACAGACAGTAACTAATGACAACCAAAATAAGACTGAAGTTAATAAAAACAAAAGCAATTTGTTTGATACTGAGATGGGGATGCCTCCCATCAAGCGCTTGATTTAGAGTCATCGTCTTGACTGTTATCTCATCTTACATCGAGTCTCCCAATGTGATGGAGGTGTTTTGTCGGTCTACCTCGCCGCCCCAGTAATGAATCAAGCGCTGACCATTAACCTTGAAGGTTTTGTCAGAATTGGGGTCCTCAACCTCTATTGCCCCATACCGATACACCTTGGAAACCGTGAATAGCACCGACCATCTGGACTTTAATTTCCCTGGGAATAACATCATACGGGAGTTGAAGAGAAGAACCTTTTGACCCAGCTCGAAATTTCTTTCGAGGATTTTTTTATCGTGCCACCTCTTTGTTTTCTCCTTATACAACTTAGCGTTTTCGTACGCTTGCAAAAGAAACTCGTCTGATTCATTGAGTTACAAGAGTCGTTTCTCACCGACTGCTTCTAAATCAAAGTTAAGCTTCTGGATGGTCCAATAAGCATTGTGCTCCAACTCTACTGGAAGATGACACGTATTACCATAGACAAGCCTATACAGAGACATTCCGATAGGCATTTTGTAAGCTGTGCGGTAAGCCCACAAGGCATCATCGAGCTTCTTTAACCAGTCCTTACGATTGGGGTTAACAATCTTCTCCAAGATTCGTTTTACTTCTCGATTATAAATCTCGACTTGACCACTAGTCTGTGGATGATACGCAGTGGCTATCTTATGGGTCACCCCATACTTAGCTAGAAGGGCTTCGAAGTATTTTTTTTGTTACAAAAATGAGACCCTTCATCACTGATAATAGCTTGAGGTGTGCCAAAACGAGTGAAAATATTTTTTCTTAAAGAACTGAAGCACTACCTTTGTATCATTAGTCGGCAAGGCAACTGCTTCAACCCACTTAGAGACATAATCCACCGCCACAAGAATATAGAGATTGTTGTAGGAGGACGAGAATTGACCCATGAAGTTAATACCCCATACATCAAATAGTTCCACTTCGAGGATATTCTACAAGGGCAATTCATGCCTTCTCAAAATAGTTCCCACCCTTTAGCATCTATTGCAGTGCAACACATATGTGTGTGCATCTTTGAATAGGATAGGCCAGTAAAATCCAGACTAAAGCACTTTAGCTGCAATTATTTGACCCCCAAAATGACCTCCATAATGTGAGGAATGGCAGTGATGGAGCACACCTTCTATTTCCTCATCTGGCAAGCATCTCCATAGAATTTGATTAGAACACTACTTCAACAAGACGGGCTCATTCTACAAATATTGCTTGGCATCTTTTAGGAATTTCTTCCTCTGTTGATAGCTCAGGTTTAGAGGAAGCACTTGACAAGTGACAAAATTGGCAAAGTCCGCATACCATGGGGCTTTGCTTTGGACGACAAAAAGTTGTTTGTCTGGGAAGAACACATTGATGTCTTTGTCAGCATCTCCCAAATGCAGGGTGTTTTCCAACCTTGAGAAGTGATCCAGTACCTGATTTTCTATCCCCTTTTTGTCTCGGATCTCTAGATCGAACTCTTGGAGAAGCAGGACGCACCTTATCAATCTCAGTTTTGCATCTTTCTTTTCAATCAAGTATTTGATTGTCGAGTGATCAGTGTAGACGATCACCTTCGTTCCTATGAGGTAGGAACGGAACTTATCAAACGCATAGACTACCGCCAACAGCTTCTTCTCAGTGGTAGTATAATTCAGCTGAGCCTCAGTTAAAGTTTTGCTGGCATAATATATTGCGTGGAATACCTTATCCCTTCTTTGCCCTAGCACCGCCCCAATAGCAACATCGCTTGCGTCGCACATTAGCTCAAAAGGAAAGGTCCAGTCAGGGGCTACAACAATAGGAGCCGAGACAAGTCTTTCCTTTAATAAATCAAATGCACTCAGGCAGGCTTCATCAAATTGGAAAGGCATGTCCTTTCCCAATAGCGTACACAGCAGTTTAGTTATCCGTGAGAAGTCCTAGATAAACCTCATGTAAAACCCAGCGTGCCCAAAGAAGCTCTTTACTCCTTTTATTGATGTTGGCGGTGGAAGGTTATTAATGACATTAATTTTTTCCTTGTCAACCTCAATGCTGCCAGCAGAAACCCTATGGCCCAGAATAATGCCCTCCTCAACCATGAAGTGACACATCTCCCAATTCAATACAAGGTTAGTTTCAGCACATCTGTGGAGAACGGCTATCAAATTTTTCAGGCAGTTATCAAATGAGCTCCCGAATACCAAGAAGTTTTCCATGAAGACCTCTAGGTTCTTTTCAACCATGTCAGAGAAAATAGACATCATGCATCGCTGAAATGTAGCAGGAGCATTGCACAACCCGAAAGACATTTTTTGAAATACAAATGTCCCATATGGGCACGTGAAAGTAGTTTTCTCCTATTCTTCGGGAGCAATTGAGATCTAATTATACCCAGAGTAACCATCCAGCAGACAATAAAATTCATGCCCAACAAGTCTATCGGGCATTTGATCAATAAATGGAAGAGGAAAGTGGTCCTTACAGGTGGATTTGTTCAATTTCCTGTAATCCATACACACTCTCCATCCGGTCACCGTTCTAGTTGGAATCAGCTCGTTGTTTTCGTTGGGCACTACAGTCATTCCACCCTTCTTCGGCACGCACTGGATAGGACTGACCCAAGGACTATCAGAGATGGGGTAAATGATTCTCGCATCCAGCAATTTTATAATCTCCTTCCGAACCACCTCTTTCATGATGGGGTTCAATCGCCGCTAGTGTTCAATGGACGGCTTAGACCCTTCTTCCAGTAAGATTTTGTGCATGTATAGTGTTGGACTAATCCCTTTAATATCAGAAATGGACCACCCCAGGGTCATTTTGTATTGCTTAAGCACTAGCAACAACTTTTCTTCCTGGCTCTCGGTTAAAGAAGAAGAAATTATCACAAGTAAAGTGGATGAGTCCCCTAAGTAAGCATACCTCAGGTGATTTGGCAAAGGCTTTAATTCTAGGACAGGAGGTTCTATGATCGACGACTAAGCCTTGGATGTTGACGCCTAATCATCATTTAGAGACTCAAACTGTCGTGGGAATTGTTTGGATCTTTGGGGCGCATCTAGCCACTTGGCAAATTCCACATGTGTGGGCTCTCCAGTAGTAATGGTCCATGTCAATGTAGCTTCTAAGGGATCCGTAATGCAGGTTTCTGAGAACACTTCCCTCATTGAATTATCAATCGCATTAATCTAGAAACAGTCCTCAGGAGTATTCGGATATTTCATCGATTTGAAGACATTGAAAAGTTACTTCTTGATCCTGAACCCTCATTGTCAACTCCCCTTTCTGTACATCAATTAGGGTCCTCCCCCCGTCGCCAAGAATGGCCTACCCAATATTATAGGGACCTTCCTGTCTTCTTTAAAATTTAGGACAATAAAGAGAGCTGGGAAAATTAACTTGTCAACCTTGACAAACACATCCTCTACTATCCCCTTCGGGTATGTACGAGATCTATCAGCCAATTGTAAAGTAACACTTTTAGGTTTGGCTTCATTTAGGCCCAACTTCTTATATATAGACAGAGGCATCAAGTTGATGCTAGCCCCTAGATCACATAAAGCCTTGCCAATGAATTGGTCCCCGATAGTGCAAGGAACTGTGAAGCTTCCTGGAGCTTTTAGCTTCGGCGGAAGCTTGTTTTGTAGGATGGCACTGCACTCCTCTGTCTGCGCCACTGTTTCATAATCCCCCATTTTCCACTTCTTAGATAGTATGTCCTTCATAAACTTGACATAACTTGGCATTCCCTCCAATGCCTCCGCAAATGGGATGTTTATGTGAAGCCTCTTGAATACCTCCAGGAATTTAGAAAACTACTTGTCCAGCTTTTGTTTCTGTAGACGCTGGGGGAAAGGCAACTGAGGGAGAGCAGGATTGACTGTACTCATTGGAGGGGTTGGTGTTGTAGGGCTAACTTGAGTACTTTTCTCACGCCCAGATTTCTCATTATTCTTCTCCACTTCAGGTTCCTTTTTAGTAACTTCTTCTTCCACTGGAGAACTCTGAGTGTCATTAGTAGTTCTCCCACTTCTGAGTGTCACTGCTTTGCATTGTTCTTTGCCTTCCCATTTTGGTTGACATCAGTGTCGCTAGGCAATATGCCTTGTGGATGACTATTTAAAATAGTTGCCAATTGTCCCATTTGAACTTCGAGATTCTGAATGGAAGCTTCTTGATTGTAACTCCTTGTTTCATTCTGGGCAATGTACCGCGACAGGAGATCCTCCAAACTAGGCTTTCTCTTCTCATGGGGTGGTGGATGGTGGAACTGATTTTGAGAGTTCTGCGGTTATGGATTATACTGATTCTGAGATTGAAAACCCGTAGGGTTAGAAAAATTTAGTCTGGTGGATGAAGGTTATGCTTGATTGGTGTTGGTGTTGGTGTTGTTGTTGTTGCCCCAAGAGAAGTTGGGATGATTTCTCAAGCCCGGGTGGTAATGAGTGGGGAGATTCGCATTTTGTTGTCGCCCATAGTTTGGAAACAAATTGAACTTACTCAGGGCTTATTGCACACTGATCAGTAGGGTGGGTCCCTTGACACAGTTCACACTGGACTGCAACATTCTGCACATTCTGTACTGTTGACGCTCCCATGGTGTCTAGTCCTTTCGTTAGCGCCGCAACTTGAGCCGCTAATGATGTGAACGAAACGACTAGACACCATGGGAGTGTCAGCAGTGCATAATGTGTAGAGTGTCACAGTCCAATGTGAACTATGTCAAGGGAGCCACCCTACTGATCAGTATTCAATAAGCCCTGAGTCGGTTCAATTTGTTTCCAACTACGGGCGGAAACAAAATGCGAATCTCCCCACTCATTACTCGAGCTTGAGAAATCATCCCAACTTCTCTTGGGGCAACAACACCAATCAAGTATAACCTTCATCCACCAGGCGCCCTCCGAGTTTTCAATCTCATAATCAGTACAATCCACAACCGTAGAAATCTCAAAATTAGTTCCACCATCAACCACCCCAACAGGAGAGAAAGCCTAGTTTGGAGGATCTCTTGTCGCGGTACATTGCCCAGAATGAAACAAGGAGTAACAATCAAAAAGCTTCCATTCAGAATCTCGAAGTTCAAATGGGACAATTGGCAACTGTTTTAAACAGTCGTCCATAAGGCATATTGCCTAACGACACTGATGTCAACCAAAATGGGAAGGAAAAGAACAATGCAAAGCAGTGACACTCAGAAGTGGGAGAACTACTAATGACACTCAGAGTTCTCCAGTGGAAGAAGAAGTTACTAAAAAGGAACCTGAAGTGGAGAAGAATAATGAGAAATCTGGGCATGAGAAAAGTACTCAAGTTAGCCCTACAACACCAACCCCTCCAATGAGTACAGTCAATTCTCCTCTCCCTCAGTTGCCTTTCCCCCAGCGTCTATAGAATCAAAAGCTGGACAAGCAAATTTCTAAATTCCTGGAGGTATTCAAGAGGCTTCACATAAACATCTCATTTGGGGAGGCAGTAGAGGGAATGCCAAGTTATGTCAAGTTTATGAAGGACATACTATCTAAGAAGCGGAAAATGGGAGATTATAAAACAGTGGCGCTGACAGAGGAGTGCACTGTCATCCTACAAAATAAGCTTCCGCTAAAGCTAAAAGCTTCAGGAAGCTTCACAATTGGAAGCTGGGCCTAAATGAAGCCAAACCTAAAAGTGTTACTTTACAATTGGCTGATAGATCTCTTACGTACCCGAAGGGGATAGTAGATGGATAGTAGAGGATGTGTTTGTCAAGGTTGACAAGTTCATTTTCCCAGCTCTCTTTATTGTCCTAGATTTTAAAGAAGACATGGAGGTCCCTATAATATTGGGCAGGCCATTCTTGGCGACGGGGAGGACCCTAATTGATTTACAGAAAGGTGAGTTGACAATGAGGTTCAAGATCAAGAAGTAACTTTCAATGTCTTCAAGTCGATGAAATATCTAAATACTCCTGAGGACTGCTTCCAGATTAATGCAATTGATAATTCAGTGAGGGAAGTGTTCTCAGAAACCTGCATTACGGATCCCTTAGAAGCTACATTGCCAAGTGGCTAGATGCGCCCAAAGATCCAAACAATTCCCACGACAGTTTAAGTCTCTAAATGATGATGAGGCGTCAATTTCCAAGGCTCAGTCGTCGATCATAGAACCTCCTGTCCTAGAATTAAAGCCTTTGCCAAATCACCTAAGGTATGCATACTTATGTGACTCATCCACTTTACATGTGATAATTTCTTCTTCTTTAACCGAGAGCCATGAAGAAAAGTTGTTGCTAGTGCTTAAGCAATACAAAACGACCCTGGGGTGGTCCATTTCTGATATTAAAGGGATTAGTCCAACACTATGCATGCACAAAATCTTACTGGAAGAAGGGTCTAAGCCATCCATTGAACACCAGCGACGGTTTAACCCCATCATGAAAGAGGTGGTTCGAAATGAGATTATAAAATTACTGGATACGGGAATCATTTACCCATCTCTGATAGTCCTTGGGTCAGTCCTATCCAGTGTGTGTCGAAGAAGGCGGAATAACTGTAGTGCCCAACGAAAACAACGAGCTAATTCCAACCAGAACGGTGACTGGATGGAGGGTGTGTATGGCTTACATGAAATTGAACAAATCCACCTGTAAGGACCACTTTCCTCTTCCATTTATTGATCAAATGCCCGATAGACTTACTGGGCATGAATTTTATTGTCTGCTGGATGGTTACTCTGGGTATAATCAGATCTCAATTGCTCCCAAAGATCAATAGAAAACTATTTTCAGGTTCCCATATGGGACGCTTGCATTTCGAAAAATATCTTTCGAGTTATGCAATGCTCCTGCTATATTTCAGTAATGCATGATGTCTATTTTCTCTGACATGGTTGAAAAGACCCTGGATGTCTTCATGGATGACTTCTCGGTATTCAGGAGCTCATTTGATAACTGCCTGAAAAATTTGACAGTTGTTCTCCATAGATGTGTTAAAACAAACTTGTATTGAATTGGGAGAAGTGTCACTTCATGGTTGAGGAGGGCATTATTCTGGGCCACCAGGTTTCTACTGGCGACATTGAGGTTGACAAAGCAAAAATTGATGTCATTAATAACCTTCCACCGCCAACATCAGTAAAAGGAGTAAGGAGCTTCCTTTGGCACATTGGGTTTTACAGGAGGTTTATCCAGGATTTCTCATGGATAACTAAATCGTTGTGTACGCTATTGGAAAAGGACATGTCTTTCTAATTTGATGAAGTCTTCCTGAGTGCGTTTGATTTATTAAAGGAAAGACTTATCACGGCACCTATTGTTGTAGCCCCTGACTGGACCTTTCCTTTTGAGCTAATGTGCGACACAAGCGATTTTACTATTGGGGCGGTGCTAAGGCAAAGAAGGGATAAGGTATTCCACACGATATACTATGCCAGCAAAACTTTAATTGATGCTCAGCTGAATTATACTAAGAAGGAGCTGATGGCGGTAGTCTATGCATTTGATAAGTTTCGTTCATACCTCATATAGGAACGAAGGTGATCATCTACACTGATCACTCGACAATCAAATACTTGATTGAAAAGAAAGATACAAAGCCGCGATTGATAAGGTGGGTCCTGCTTCTCCAAGAGTTCGATCTAGAGATCCGAGACGAAAAATGGATAAAAAATCAGGTAACGGATCACTTATCAAGGTTGGAAAACACCCTGCATTTGGGAGATGCTGACAAAGCCATCAATTATTTCTTCCCAGACGAACAGCTTTTTGTCGTCCAAAGCAAAGCCCCATGGTATGCGAACTTTGCCAATTTTGTCGCTTGCCAAGTGCTTCCTCCAAACCTAAGCTATCAACAGAGGAAGAAATTCCTAAAAGATGCCAAGCAATATTTGTGGGATGAGCCCTTCTTGTTCAAGCAGTGTTCTGATCAAATTCTGTGGAGATGCTTGTCGGATGAGGAAATAGGTGTGCTCCATCGCTGCCATTCCTCACATTATGGAGGTTATTTTGGGGGGTCAAAGAACTGCAGCTAAAGTGTTTCAGCCTGGATTTTACTGACCCACCCTATTCAAAGATGCACACACATATGTGTTGCACTGCGATAGATGCCAAAGGGTGGGAACTATTTCGAGAAGGCATGAATTGTCCTTGCAGAATATCCTTGAAGTTGAACTATTTGGTGTCTGGGGTATTGACTTCATGGGTCCATTCTCGTCCTCCTACAATAATCTCTATATTCTTGTGGTGGTGGATTATGTCTCCAAGTGGGTTGAAGCAGTTGTCTTGCCGACTAATGATGCGAAGGTAGTGCTTCAGTTCCTTAAGAAAAACATTTTCACTCGTTTTGGCACGCCTCGGGCTATTATCAACGATGAAGGGTCGCATTTTTGTAAAAAATACTTTGAAGCCCTTCTAGCTAAGTATGGGGAGACCCATAAGATAGCCACTGCATATCATCCACAAACTAGTGGCCAAGCCGAGATTCCCAATCGAGAAGTAAAACGAATCTTGGAGAAGATTGTTAACCCCAATCGCAAGGACTAATCAAAGAAGCTCGACGATGCCTTGTGGGCTTACCGCACAGCTTATACAACGCTTATCAAAATGTGTCCGTATAGGCTTGTCTATGGTAAGGCGTGTCATCTTCCAGTGGAGTTGGATCACAATGCTTATTGTGCTATCCAGAAGCTTAACTTTGATTTAGAAGCAGCCGACGAGAAACGACTCTTGCAACTCAATGAATCAGACGAGTTTTATCTGCAAGCGTACGAAAACGCTAAGTTGTATAAGGAGAAAACAAAGAGGTGGCACGATAAAAAAAAATCCTCGAAATAAATTTGGAGCCGGGTCAAAAGGTTCTTCTCTTCAACTCCCGTCTGAAGTTATTCCCAGGGAAATTAAAGTCCTGATGGTCCGGGCCATTCACTATTGCCAAGGTGTATCTGTATGGGGCAATAGAGGTTGAGGACCCCAATTCTGACAAAACCTTCAAGGTTAATGGTCAGCGCTTGAAGCATTACTGGGGCGGCGAGGTAGACCGGCAGAACACCTCCATCACATTGGGTGACCTGATGTAAGTCGGGATAACAGTCAAGCCGACGACTCAAGCGCTTGATGGGAGGCATCCCCATCTCAGTATCAAATAAATTGCTTTTATTTTTATTAACTTCAGTCTTATTTTGGTTGTCATTAGTTACTATCTGTAGTTCTTAGTATAACATGTAGTGTGTATAGTGCATGTATGTTAGTATATGTTTAAAGGCTTTCAGTAGTTAGAACTTGTGAATACAGTGTTTGCTGTCTTTTTGTTGTGTTGATTGTTGATGCAAGGATTGGCTTGTGCAGGAATTTGTGCCTCAGACTCAGAATTTCAGAAGTCGTGCCGCGGCGCCGGTGTTATAGCATGTTATCACGCCACAACACCATGTTTCACCCTGCAGCCTCAAGTTTCGCGCTGCAGCGCCGAGCAAAGGAGGGACACACTGCAAACTTGCACCGCGACGCCAAATAGCAAGCAATTCTTCGCGCCGCAGCGCCATCTCAAATGGGTGCATTTTGTAAACTCGCGGAGCCCTCCAATGCTTTATTCTTCACGCCGCAGCGCCAATTCCATTTTCCAGACTCTAGAAACTGGCGTCGCAGCGCTATCATTTTCTCTCTTATCAGCGTCACAGCACCAGAGTGGGTTTGACTCTGCGCCGCAGAGCCACCAACGTGTTTTCATTTTTAAAAGCAGTTTTGGCATTCATTTTGCACCGATTACCTTTCCTCTCTCTCACAGTAAACTCCAATTCCTCTCAGCAGTGTTCCTTGGGTTTTGCCTGTAGCCGTTAGGCCATCCCAACAGTCGCACCGATTAGTTCTACGCCAATGTCATTGCTAATGGCCCTCCGGCGGTGCCAGTGCGGGGAAAGTTAATCCAATTTGATAGTCGGGCTATCAATGCAGTTTATGGGACTCCCAATTATGATGGTCACGATTATCGGGAGGTTGGGCTTCAGAGTTACAACATTGACGAAATCATTAATAAACTCTGTAAGCCTGGGACTGCTTGGAAAACTAATGAGTATCATGGTGAAAAGACATCATTCCCGCAACAGGCCTTAAGCTGGTATGGTAAGGCTTGGTACTCGTTTATCTGTGCCAATATAATGCCCACATGTCACTTGAGTGGTGTAACTCGGAAAAGGGAAATTTTGCTCTATGATATTGTTACGAGTTTAAAGGTCGATGTAGGGGTATTGATAAACGAGTCCATCAAGAATGCTATAAAAGGGCAATGTTATGTCTGGCCTCCCACACTCGTCTCTTATTACCCGTCTATGCAAAAGGGCGGGTGTTCTGTGGGAGATGGAAGATGTCACCCTACCACCGATGTCTGTCATTGATCATAATCTCATAGGCCGCTATGGAGTCTGGGATGGGGCGTCATCGCATCCCCGGAGAGAGGGCTTTTTGCCAGCGCCTCAGCTATATCTAACCAGTGATACGACGCCATCCAATGAAGTGGGTACCTCCACTAACGTGCCTGAGCCTCCGTCATATGAGACAGCTCATTCTGGGGCCCTCGCGAAAATTCTGAACAGCCTGAACTTTCTACACTGCAAGGTAGACACTATCGCCCAATGGCATAATCAATTCCACTATTACCATGCAGAGTTCGCAAACACACTCTCCAACATTCATGTTGCTCAGGGAGGAGACGACGCTGATTTCTTGCCCTTTCCATTTCCAACACCTCCAATGTATGCGCCTTATCCGCCATAATTTTCGCCTGTTGAGGGGGCCCACGCAGATGAACTAGTGAACGTGGAGGATGTCGGTGATGATGATGATCTTGATCTCGTAGGTGATTTAGGCGATGATGCTCCAGCTGCTTGATGATGATGCTCAGAGGCCATTGAGGACACTGGCCAAATTGCAAGTTTGGGGGGAGAATTCCTTTTATTTATATTATATATGAATTGTTTGTCTATTAATATTTGAACTGTTATGTTTATTTATGTTTATGGAGTGAGGACTTGAGTGAATCATTTGGGTTGAATAGCTCCAGACTACATTTAAATATGTTTTATCTAATGTTTATTATTTTTATGGTGAATGGTTTATTTTGGATGCATGTTTTGCATAATAATATTTTAAGTTATATATGAATGCAAGTTTTTGGTTGTATATCTTATGTTTATAATTATTATCATTTTGGGATTGTATATTTGGGGATATTTTGGCTATGTCAGGTTTCATTTTGTGGATAGCCATAATTCTTGGGGTTTACACTGATCATTGGTATAGTTAATGCCGTTTGTTATGGTTTTGCCCTATTTTGACCCTATTTTGACAGGGGTACTTTATAGTTTATAATTTTTGCCTATTACATGTTGATTAAGCCTAACCCCCAGTCTGTAACTATTTTTATGCTGGGTTAGGGTAGTTTAGTGCTTAAGTTTTGATTGTGGCTTATGACAAGCGTCGGATAATTATATTGTTTTCTTAGAGTAATGTCAAATTTATGTGAACTAGAGGCGTGTTAATTACATAACTCGAGACTATTTTGGATCCATCCTTTTAGTGAGCTAACCAATTGACTTTTCTAGTTATGTGTCTAGATTTAGGTTGTCTATTTATTGTGTTAAAAATTTGTACGCTGTTAAAAATCTGTTGATTTCAAGGTAATAAAAGACTTAGAGGCTTTTACACTTTCGGGTCTATAGTTCTAAAATATATATATATATATATATATATATATATATATATATATATATATATATTTATAACAGTCCTACGGTGGGTTGAGATGGAGCATGGAAACGCACTCGCCCATAAACGCGGACTGGTAAAATCTATTTTAGACTTATGTTGATTACGTGGCCTTTGTTGCTTGAGTTATTAGATTCATAGGGGTGTTTTACACCTAGTGCCCTAATGTCATCTGGCTTGGGAGTCATTGATCGAAAGCTCGCTAATGAGTGCTCTGTTTAGCCTAAAAGTAATCAAGTACTGTCTGAGTCAGAATTTACTTCATATTACTAGAACCTTTTGATCCTTTCTTGTTTTTGTGTCTTGTTCTTAATGATTGTCATTTATGTGGGTTGCATAGTAAGCTTATTGGTTATCACAATCGACTGTGTGATCTTAATTTGGGTTATGGCTAGTTAAGATGTTTGGTCTGAACACACACACACACACACACAGAATGGATCGATTACAATCTCATGTTTATTAATAGGCATTAAGCCCTCGTTTGTATGCGTTTTGTCCTATTCTCATAGCATGTTTATGATTGTGCTTAGAGGCCGTAATATTAATCTATAGGATTAGTATTCATTCGTATCTTGCAGTAATAGGTATGGATGTCTAATAGTTTGCTTGAGGACAAACAAAAGCTTAAGTTTGGGGGTATTTGATGACTGAGATTTATACCTGCGAATCAAATCCTTTGTGGCTTAAGTTGTTTCCTATTTTCAGTCATTTAGTTAGCTTTTATTTATATTTCGTTGTTATTTTGTCTAATTTCTATAATGCATGGCTTTACAGATATTTTGCAGCTTCTAGGGGCATAATGGGCAATTTGAATGTATCGAGCAGCGCCAGGGATACACTAAGAATCCGCGCTGCAGCGCCATTGCAAGTTGATAAACACTGGAAATCGGCGCCCCAGCGCTAAGGATATTAGGAAGAGCCCGCGGCGTAGCGCCGCTCTACCTTAAAACACACTAGAAATAGGCGCACCAGCGCCCTATTCGGTGCCTCAGCGATATACCCCTGATGTCAGCTTCGCGTCGCAGCGTCGAGGTCCCTCGCGTCGCAGCGCCATCTCCGGTCTTTTTAAGCCTACGTGGCACTGCAGCGCCACTTGCTAGTTCAATGCTCGCACCGCAGCACGAGCTCTGGTGTTAAATGACCTAAAGAGGGAGATAAGAGATATACTTAATTTTAGTCGCCTACGATAGAAATTTTAGACAGTTAGCGTAGCTTAGAAATAGTTATTACAGTCATAAATTCTTAGAAGAGAAAGAAGTTGTGCTTAAAAGGAGGAACATTTATTGCATCCTACAGAAGCTCAGTAGCTACGAAGTGAAGAGAAGATTTGGAGGAAGAACGCTTCTAAACAGGGGTTTTCTTCACTGCGTAGCTACTGAGCTTCTGTAGGATGCAATAAATGTTCCTCCTTTTAAGCACATCTTCTTTCTCTTCTAAGAATTTAAGACTGTAATAACTATTTCTAAGCTACGCTAACTGTCTGAGATTTCTATCGCAGGCGACTAAAATTAAGTATATCTCTTCTCTCTCTCTTTAGGTCATTTAAAGCCCCACTACAACAAAAAAGCCTATCAGCGACCACCTATCAGCGACCGCATGTGGTCGCTGTTACATATCTGCGACCGAATGCGGTCGCTAAAAGGCGTCGCACAAAATCTGGTCGCTAAAATGCACATCAGCGACCACTTTTAGCGACCAATTATTTGCGACCGATATCAGCGACCGAAATATCAAATCCGGGTGACTATACGCATACTCCAAAAACACCTGGCAACCAGCTCTAAATTCAGCTGTAGCACCTATCTGGGCACTTGACTTTCGTCGTGCCATCCAACTACGGTCTGAATAGAGGTCCATGATTCCACGATACCTATGTTGACATGAATTATTGTATTCCCTTGTTAGAGATTTACTATTCAGATCAATCCCATTTATGATGCTTATAAATACATATAGATGTATATGTACATATATAACATGAGTGTGCATCATATATGATTATTCGGGAATTGAATAAGGATAAATACCAAAACAACCTAAAGACAATAGATTCCTAGGGGTAAAATATGAATCATTGTATCATGCATGCTCAACATATGCATTGGGACAAGTCTAAATTACTCGACCAATGAAAAAATTTCGACAGTCTCCTTTATAATATGGACTATCCACATGCACGAGGACATGCATACTTGACTATTTGTAGGCATATAAGAGCAACAAGAATGTATAAGAATCTCTTGAACCTTCTTCTTGATTGAATTATGGATAAAATTAATTCCTAGTTATGTTTTATGTCATACTCATGTTCAAGTTATTGGATTGGTATAAGTATGATCATATATTGCAACCAAGGTTTTGGGTTAAGCCCTAATGTTCAAGTTATATAGCCATTTGACTTATATATGAAAAAAATTCGGCAGAGTCTCCCCTATAATATAGACTATCCACATGCACGAGGGCATGCATACTTAACCAATTTCAGGGCATAATTTAGGAGAATCCAATATTAGTAGCAACAATAAGAAGCCCAAAAATTGTCCCAATTTCAGCAATATCAACAACAATTTATCTAAATTTCAGCAACAATATATTCAGCAGTAATGTTGTATTCAAAATTTTTCTCTCTCCCCCTACTCCCTAAAATCTGTTGGAAACACCATTTTTTTAGGTCTGCTTTTTTCTCAATATTCCAAGTTTAATATGTTTAATAACATTTAAATCCAAAAACAAAACCCATAACTGTTCTACTTTACTCCACACCCCAAATCAACTATATAGCAACCTCCACGAATTTTGAAGACCAAAAATAAAAAATACTAAACAAAAATACACACTTCATAGATCAATATTTTCACCAAACAATCCAATTTTTTTAAAACAAACAAAATAAAAATTCTATTGAATATAACTCCAAATGGGTCGGTAAATTTTTTGGCCTTGGGATAAGCTGTGCAGAAAAAATAACCAACTTCAAGAACATAAAATTACACAAAGGAGTAGATATTCAAGAAAAGTTGCAAAAAAAAAAATCATAGTTTCATGCTCGGTAAAAAGAAGACATTATAATTCATGGAAGAATCAAAGTTGCTAGCATATTCCAACACTGAAATGGTTTCAGCAGTAATGTTCAAGTTTATTGGTTGTGATAAAGGTAAATACGATAAAGGATCTGGGTTACCGGCGGTGGTGAAGGCGTCGGCCGGTGATGTCAGTGGTGAAGGCGTCGACGGCAGGCAGTCTTCCTCCCTCTTCTCTCTCCCCCTACTCCCTTTTCTCCCTCTTCTTTTCTCCCTCTTTTTTACTTCTGTTCTGGATCGAGAGTGACGAACTGATACTGGTTTATTGAAATACATCCGCGACCGCTATCAGCGACCGCATGCGGTCGCTGATTTTAAATGATGTGGAAGTATCAGCGACCGAATGCGGTCGCTGTTATATAGTGGTCGCAAACAAGTAGCGCGCCAACATTTCCAGCCAATTTTTTGGAGGTAAAAATGAACCTGCGACCGAATAGCGACCGGGATCGGTCGCCAACCTAATCTAGCGACCACTTTCAATTTCGGTCGCTAATGTTGGTCGCTAAAAATCCTATCTGCGACTACAAAATGCGGTCGCTGATAAGTTTGGTCGCTGTTAGAGCATTTTCTTGTAGTGCCCTTTACTGTCTGGACACCGGAGCTCGCATTGCGGTGCGAGCATTGAACTAGCAAGTGGCGCTGCGGCGCCACGTAGGCTTAAAAAGACCAGAGATTGCGCTGCGGCGCGACTCCATAAAGGGGTCTCGGCGCTGCGGCGCGGGGCTAACATCAGGGGCATGGCGCTGGGGCGCCGAATAGGGTGTTGGGGCACCTATTTCCAGTGTGTTTCAAGGTAGAGCGGCGCTGCGGTGTGGGCTCTTCCTAATATCCTTGGCGCTGGGGCGCCGATTTCTAGTATTTATCAACTTGCAATGGCGCTGCAGCGCGGATTCTTAGTGTATCCGTGGCGATGCGGCGCCGATACAGTCAAATTGCCCATTATGCCACTAGAAGCTGAAAAACATCTGTAAAGCCCTGCATTATAGAAATTAGACAAAATAACAACGAAATATAAATAAACGCCAACTAAATGACTGAAAACAGGCAACAACTTAAGCCACAAAGAATCTGATTCACAGGTATAAATCCCACTCATCACCTCTCATAGGCCTAAAATTGCCAACACAATGGAAAACATTTGCTGCCAGTCAATACTCCCCGACAACAGCGCCAAAAACTTGTTGGCCGATTTCGCTATTGCTAAATCGCGCGCAAGCATACGCGGTCGACAAGTAATATATGATAAGTTGAGTGTCGAACCCACGAGGATGAAGTCTTAAGAGATAAACAAATACTAAGGTAAATTCGTTACTACCTTATCTAAACAAGTAAAATAAGTTAGTTGGTTAAGCTATGTGATTAAAACTGTAAGAATAATAGAAGTAGTTGTGGTAGGAAGTCAAGATAGGATTACAATTCCCCTAATACGTCGCCTAATCTCCTAACTCTCCAAATTACAAACGAATCAAGGAATGGTCAACCGAGAACAGTAAATATGCATAAGCTTCTGTCGAAGGTCAAATGCACATCCCTAGCCAGATAAATCACAATATGTCTATTGGTAAAAATAACTAGGCTAAGGTCATTAAGCTAAGTCTCAAGGTCACACAAAGCAAATAAAGATATGTCTATCATATTAGCAGTTTATAAACACATTCCATTCGCATGGTCATAACAGGTGTTGTTGTATTTAAATGGCTAGATAAAAACATCTATTTTTCAATCTCTGTTAATCTCAATACTAATTTCTCTATCAAGCAATTAGTTATTAAATACGAAATACAACAACTCATTCCAAAATGATTCATTATAAAAAATAAGAGAGAAAGTTAATTAAGCTAAACAAAAGGTTACATTGCAATCCTTAAAATGGAGTTAGTTCATATCTATGGTACTAACACACACATTTTCAATACATTCCATATTTTCAGTAATACACAAATAAATGGGAGATAATTTTCAATTATTTACTAAACACAAATTACATACTCCCTTCGTTCCTTAATATAGGTCGCTTTAGAGTTGTGCACAAGTATTAAAAAAATAATTGTAAAATATTAAATATACTATCAATTGTCTATAATACCCTTGTATTAGAAAAAAAGAGTGTTATTTATTGGACAAAAAATAGTGAGAGAATCAAAGTTATATTTATTACTTAGGGTAATATTAAAAATTAAGCAATTAATGCTTACTTGAAATTCTCAAACGATTTATATTTTAAAACAAAAATATTTTTTTAAAATGATATATATTAAAAAACGGGAGGAGTACTTATTTTAAACCAATTGAAATCAAAATCATGACCTTTTGAATGCTTTGCTTTTGTCCTCATTCCCCCATAATATACACGTGGCCATAAAACCCTCATAAAATCCAGAATTCCCTAACTTATCCAAAACTTCTTTCTCTCTCTCTCCCCTCTTTATTTCCCTAAGATCAAAATCATCATCATCATTTCTTCTTTGCAGCTGTTGTTTCTTTGTAGGAGGCTAGGCTAGCGAAGATGTTGCAATTGCTCTTTGTCGTGGCCTTTTCTGCAGTGCCTTTGACTCTCTATATTCCTCCTTTCAGAAACGTCAATCTCTTTGTGTACACCATGGAAGAACTATGCAGGCAGTCAAGTATTTATACCGGTACCCTGTACCCGCGTGTACGCTATCTTTTCTCTAGAATCTTCAATTGCCTACTTTGTAACAATACACCAATGTAGATAATACTACTAATTGTTGTTTAAGATGTTGTACTCGGTAATTTTATTTTTATTTTTATTTTTTTGTGGCTATGATTTTGTTTATTTATTTTCAAGTTTATTTTGTTGGTCTTCGTTGCGGAATTATGCTGTGACAATTGATGTAATTGGAGAATATTATTTCAAATGTATACAAGGGTGCCTATATTATATATAAATAAAGGTTGTGCTTTAATGATTTAACTCTGCCGGAATTTATATGTTGGGTTTTTGATGAAATCTTATTTAATGGATCATAAGATTGCCAATTTTTGGTTCTACAAGTTGTAACACATTAAGAGCGTAAAAAAGACTTTAAAAAGTTTTGTTTTAAAACATAAGATCACTAGTATAGCATGAATCAGCAGTTCTGAATTTGGCTTAAAGGCAAAAGAAGATCAAACATTGGAAAGGAGAGAAAAACATCCTAGGTAAAAAGAAGATTTATGTCGATATTATGGTTCCAAACTTGTGGTTTGGATTCTAAGAGCTAAGGGAAAGAACTCAAACACTATAACGAAGGTAGAGAAAAACATCCTAGGAGAAAAGAAGATCCTAGCTATTTTTGGATGTCTTCAAAGCAAAAAAAACATGGAATAAGTGTTACTGAACTTTCTTTAACCCTCTCCTAGAGTTATAGATGAACTTAAAAAGTGTAATCCAAGACCAGATTGTCTTTCTAAGAGTACAAATCTTATAAGGTATGTCACCCTTGCTCATTGTTTATTTATATAGCTAGTTTTCTCCTATTTAATAACCTTGTTTGCTAGAAATGGTGTAGGTGAGATATGGGTATTTTCTTGTTGTACAATAATACCATATGTACATTGCACTCAACCATGAATTGCTCTCTCTCTCTTAAGACTAGAAGTTGATTCTTCCTTTCTTTCTCTGTTTTCCTCTTCTTGCTTAAAACAACTCTAACAAAATTCTCTCCCCCTTCTTCTTCCCTCCTGGCCCTCTCACTTTTCCTGAAGTTCTCTAGTGTCTTAGAAATATGGTTGATACAAAAGAAAATGATGTTTTAGCACCGCAACTAGCATAGTGTACATGTACATGTTGCATTTTCAAAATGGAAAATAGAAAATAGACAAGGGACTACTCCAAAATGATGGAGACACGAGAATAAAGCAAGTCAACTACTTGTTCCAAATAATTGAGGTTCAGTACAATAACTCGAACGGCAGTTACAGTTTGTTTTCCTCAATTCCAGATAAACTAGGACTAGACAAAGACGAAGTTGTAGAACATTTTGTGAATAATAGGAAGTTCCAAATAAAAAAAATGAAAGAATGAACGAATGAGTGAGTGACTATTGATTTCTTTCTTACTATGTGAGTGTAGATTTTCAGCCAGAAAGTTGGCAAGGCTTTAAGAACCAAAAAACATCCAAGGTCCTTGCAGCTTCTCTTTCTGCCGCAATAGGAACAAGTCTTTCATGAGTGGCTTTGTCCACAGGATGCTCTTTTCTTACATCCTTATTTCTCTTTTCCAGCTCTTGAAGTATTCCCCTCTCCTACATAATTAGCCCATTATTCATCATATAGACAGAAAATTTATCGTTTATCAGGGTTGTCTTTTCCATCCAAGTATAACCACGCACGAAAAAAAAGCTATCCCTTTATTACTTCTAGTTGAAGCCAAAAAAGTGTTCCATTTTGCATTTATGGGATCATACACCGAATAACTCGACATGATCATCATTGCTTAGATCTGTTGCCTCTCAATTGACAGACGACGCACGTATCCGGAATGATTGAAGTTCGACAGAAGTTATATTGAGGAAATTGTTACAACTCATGAAAACAGATTATGCATCATTGAAAGTAAAGACTTGTATTTACCTGAGGTCTGGCCCTGAAAGCCTTTGGTGTTGTGGCTTTTGTGGCTTCACATTGACCTGAAAAACATTGAGGAGAAGGAGGATAAGTCCGGATTTGGGACAAGTTCTCTTCTTTGTGCCCTATATTCTTCAAATCCACACGGATGGGGGTGTTCTCTGCTTCATCATTTCTTCTGCACGGTGATTACAAGAAAGTAAGCAACTAATACCATAACCATAAACTATGCAGATTGAATTTGTTGTGCACTAAATCGGTAAATATTTGTGATCTTCCATCTCTCTACCTCAATTAGTAATGCCACTCGATTTTATACTAAAACAGCAATATGATATTGATTATCCATGTTCCAACCATTTTGCACAAAATTAATCATCATACATCTCAGAGTACTAAATAAAGCGATCAGCAGTATATTTAAGAAAGCTGGTTCTATTATACCATCAATGTTAACTGAAAAATCAAAATGGGAACAAAATATCAACTAGCTCAAGTGGTATCAGACAGACCGTCTCATTATAAATGTTCTAAAAATCTCCATCTAGATCCGATTAATCCGCCTCGATTTGGCAGGGTGTCTTAGGCCACTACGTGGGCAGAATCAGATCTCTACTTTGAAGCTCTAAATATTTAAAATGAATTTGTTAAGCCTTAAAATATTATTTTTGTGGTAATATTTCATGAAAAATTTTAAAAAATTACATCTACTATATGTTTTGTATGGTATATTAAGTATATATATACAATAGAAAAAAATAGATAAATGAGGCCGCCTAAGAAAAGCTTAGGAAAACACCTAGACACCGCTTAGGCGGCCCTAAGTGCTAGGCGCCTTCTGTGCAACCTAAAGATTTTTAGAACACTGTTTATTATATTTGCTAGCCTCCTTTTTTTAAGGCACTATTCTATAGCCATTATGGCCTTTTATAACTTGTCCATGTTCTTTGATTATGGAAAGTAGGCACATTTTCTAGGTCAAATTCATCTTCTTGAATATTCTTTCTATCAATGTCATGTCCATGTGGTGCAAGTGTAACTGTCTTATGCATACATGAACACACACACACACACACACGACACACACACATACATAGAGAGAGAGAGAGATTTACTTTTTCCTCAGCTTTTCCTTGATATTGCTTCTCTCCATAGCGTCATATTTCTCCTTGCTCACCTCAAGCAATGGCTTCCTCTCATCCAACACCCTTGAATTACTATCGGAACATGCATTCACCACCTGTTTCTTTGCAGCCACCGGAATCTTCTTTTCATTCTCTTTCTCCACATTCTCCCTCTCTTTCACCCTCAACGCCAATCTCTTCAATTCAGTGCAAAAATCTGTTATCTGATTCAATATATCCCTACCTGCAAACAGATTCCGAGCTGATAGGGTATGTTTCAGCTTCGGTGTCTCTTCCTTATTCAAGAAATTATCATCAACCTGTTTCTTCTTCTCAGTGCTTGATTTGATTGCTTCCTTCATCAACTTAGCTTTGTGATTAGGAGGGGTTGACAAATTTGGGTTCTGATTCTCACCATCTTCTACCAATCTATCAAATTTAGATTCTTTGTTTAGTGATATTGAAGGTTGAGTGAGGCCTCTTTTCTTCAATACTGCATCTCTGAGTGCAAAATGGGGATTAAATTATAGCTTAGATTTTTGCTAAATTGAATTAAATTTCTTAATTAGAAGTAGAGTTTGAACTTGTACCTTTGGTTTCGATCACCAAATTGAAGAATCTCAGAAACACTAGCTGACGTTTGAATCTTCACAAAAAGAATAATCAATAATATTAGAAAATTAAATATATATATATATATATATATATATATATATTTAAAATAAAATAAAAAAGCATCCTCCCCTTGGTTTCTAAGGAACTTTAAAGAAAGTGGGCAAAAAGAATCTTGAAACATTATTAAAATGTAAAAGCCACCAAAATGATCAATTGCAAACATGAAAATTAAAAATCCTCCATGTGTTGATTCTCTAATGGAATCTATAATCAAAATTTCTTGATGGGTACTGGGAATATGACACTGAAAGTCTGAAATTTGATGTAATTCTCTAATTTCCACATTTCCTACAAAATCAATCCTGAGCCCTATAATTAAATTTTCTTGATGGGTAGTGAAAATATGACTTGAAAGCCTAACAATTGATGTAATTCTATAATTCCCACAATTTCAAGAAAACCAAACAAGAAGAAACCGACGGAAAATAAAGAAAATAGAAAAAGCTCGAGAAATAGAACACCTTTGGAGTGGGTGTCACTTTGAGAAAATCATCAATTGTCTTGGGATGATTGCAATCTGAATCAAAATACCAAAAGAATAATCAATTAACACATACCCATTTACAATTATGAATTTTCCAATATCCAATTATACATATATATATATATATATACATATAAAAAATAAAAAATTTACCAGGTCGGCAAAACCAAGCTTCATCATCAACAGATTCATCCGGAGCAGAGAAATCGACCCATTGAGGAGCATTAATGTTCTCCAAATTATCATCTTTCACGAAAATGGAGTCTTTCCAGTCAATTACAGCTACCTCCATTTCTGAGAGAAAAATACAGATATTTTCTTGAAATTGAAAAAATTGTTGTTTGTTTTAGATATATATATATATATAGAGAGAGAGAGAGAGAAAGGGTATATATACATACCGTAGTATATGATTTCGGACCTATAAACAGAGTGATCGAACAATGTTAGAGAGAGAGGTGAAACGTTAATGGGGGCAGAACTGAGAGTGTACCGTTGGGGAAGAAGGGGTTTTAGTCTTATTTATTTTTCGACCGTTGGAGCGAGATTTATTAATTAATTTTGTGTATTTTATTTTTGTTGCGCGAGTAAAAAAAGACTTTAGCCAGTTGAGCTTGAGCTTTGGCAGGTGGGGGAGTGTTTTCTACTTTTGTTTATTGAGTTATAAGAAGGGTTTCAATGTGGTGGGGAGCACCTGGATTCACTGTACTTTTTCCATATATATATATATATATATATATATATGATCAAGTCCGAACGCCCGAATTTTATTAAAATTTAAATTTTTTTATTTTGTTTTTTTTAAAATAATTAAAAAAAAGTTTAAACCAAATCACATCCAAAACACTGTATTATGAAAAAAATTTCAATTCCATAAAATATTAAAAAAAATTAGTTGTTTAAAAAAAACAAAAAAAAAATTCGTGTTTTAACAAAGTCCGAGATTCCGGACTGGAACTGGACTCTATATATATAATTTTTTTTTTGTAATATTTCAAAATTAGAATACATGTCAACTTTCCGAGTTAAATTAATATAATTTTCTTAAATTTTTTACAATTAATAAATATTACAATTAGTAGTAACATTTTGTTGAAATGCAATATATATTTTTGTTTATATTAATTTTAAATACGTTTTTGTCTATTTTAAAATTTCACAAGTTAAAATAATTATATCTTTAATTTTAAATAAAAAGATTTTTTTTTGTTGTTAAACGTTACAATTTTAAAGTTTATTAATCCATTGTGGGCAACTATGGCAATACACTTGTGTGCGTTAGCTGCCCCTCTCATTAATCTTTTTCTGCTGACTGTTTGATCTACAACGTTTTGAAAATAACAAACATGATATAACTGATCAAATATTTAACATTTTTATAAAAAGAGTCTTATTTATATTTTTTAATTAAAAAAGAAAAGAAATGTGTTTCACATAAAAAAAATCTTTTTTATAAATAATTTATAAAATATCAAATATTCTCAAGCTTAACAACACTAATTTACCACTATGTCGTGGACCCACCACTATTGAAGTAAACACTAAACACCCAGAATGTATCCTGATATACCTCTGAAATTTTGGAGATCCATTACTAAGGGAAAAGAAAAATGGAGTTTTCTAAGTGAAAATTGATATTTCTGCAACACTTTTTTATATTTTCACACCAAAAATATAGTTATAGGATCTATAGCAACAATTTAATTATAAAAATATCATTTTCTATTGTAAATTTATCAGTTTCCTAAGTAGGAACCTACTTATATTAAATATCAACTGCAAATAAGACTGTAAACGAACCAACACAGTTCGGGTTCGATTCGAAAAAATACGAGCGAGACTCGGATTCGTTAATAATATGATCCAAATCTGAGCATTAAAAATAGTTCGAATAAAAATATGAGTATAATCTGAGCAAGGTTATACTCGACTCGTTTAAGATTCAAACTACTCGAATTTTTTATGGTGATTTGATACATACTCGGTTAATACATAGTCGATTAGATGTTCGATACATTCTCTTATAATATATACAAATTTAAATCAAATTAGGATAATTAGTTATTATTTTGTTTTGTTTTTAATTTTAATTATGATTTTATATTTGCAAAGTGTAATAATAAATATATTTTCTGTTTTTAAGTAAAATAACAAATTCAATTTATAATTATATTTATTATAAAACTAGTTATTATGTCGAGACTCGAATTCGAGCTTGAATTTGAAGTTCGCAAGTAATTTGAAAAAATATTCGAGTCGAGTCGAGTCGAATCTGAATAGAAATTTTCAAATATAATTCGAATTCGAGTACGAATTTATTATTTCGAGTCGAATTCGAGTAGTTGTTCGCTCCGGTTCGACTCGTTTACACCCTTAACCGCAAATAAAAGCTAATACACATAATTTCTAATTAATCCTAACCACAGGCAAAAGCCAATATGTTTTTCGACGAGCTAAAACGTGCAAGGAGAAAGAAGTAACAACTTTGATATGAACTACCTCCATGTATGCCCAGAAAAAGAAAAAGGGATAATAAACTATGGACCAAAGAACACTCTGAACTGTTTCCATATATATTCACCATTTGAATTGCTAATGCCTTGATTCCTCGCCAAATACTTCGGTGTTGCAAATAGGACATGTCCGAGGAAAATAGAATAGGATCAGCTGTAAGAAACATTACGGAATATTATAGATCTGTAAGAGTGCAATTTAGCTCTGACAAGCACATTCCCTTACCTTATTGATGTTGAGCCATTTGGAGCCACATTCAGTATGGTAGACATGCTTGCATGGCAATTTTATTTGGCGATCCCCTCTTTTATATCTCATTTGGCAAATCACACATCTGGTTTGAATACACCATTAATTAGTGAGCAACTTCTTAACTAAAGCACAAGGATTGAAGAGGCACTCAAGAACAAAGTAAGGTCAGTTCAACATCACCAAGAGGCCAGAACACTGAAAGGAAGTATGAAGATAGTAGTGCAAGGACAAATTTACATTCTTTGCATAGTGGGTATTATATTTCGACCCACTTTTGAAGAACATATATTTATAGCATACTTGGGATACCAAATAGGAAATGGCTTAAGCATTGTTAGCCGCTTGATTCAAACCACAAATAAATAAATAAAAGTGAACCTCATAGGACATCGCTTCTTTGATTGTTTGATGGGACAACAGTCCACATCCAATTTTGAACTCAAAAAGTAACTATAACAATCATGGAGGTTCCAGTTCAGTGACAGATTGAAGAAAACACACGGGCATGCATATCAACTTATGGAGCATGTAAACAACAGTATTTAGATCTGGTACATGTTGATCCCGTCCCTAACTTCTTATTGACCCGTATCTGGGAAGAACTATCAGATGGCATGAGTTTGGAAAGAGATGTTAAATGAGATTGAGTCCAGAAAAATTAGGCTACCCCATTCTAAGACAAAATGTCGACTACATGCTTCAATGAAAAAGAAGACACCAGATTATTATTTTTGATGCAGCTTCATCTTATTCGCTCAGGAGTACCATGCAACAGCATTTTGATAACAATTTATGTAGGATGAGTTAAAATGCTTTAGTATGGAAACAGTACTTGGAGGATTACAAACAGTAAACAAAAGAGAAAACCCAATTCTGTAGGCAGCACCCAAGGCATTAGGAAGTTTTTCCTAGTCATCAGTGACTAGTGGAAACTTGCAACGAGAAATGGTTCAACTTCAAACCCATGTTACACGAACTCTTCACTTTCCCCTAAAGTACCTATGTCAAATACTCAACACTCTGGACAAGGATATGGGTACTAGACACTTTATTTTAGTGTAAAAAATTGGCAAAATTGAGGAGTGCATGTGCAAACTCTTCAAAAATACCTCCGTCCAAGTCCATGTAAAATAACTTCAAACTAAATATTGTCAAAAAGAAACCCATTTCATAAATGGATTCATAGGAAAGATTCTCAAGTCATGTTATGTAATCTCTATTCTTACCCATACTTGTATATTTTGATGCTGTATCACTCTTCACTTCTTGTTGACTTATAACAAGCTTCATATGCCAGACAAAAAATGTTATCAACAAGCTAAAAGGAAACTAGCTAACATCTTGCAAGACTTACAAGAAGGAAATCCCATACAATCTTGATTTTATAAGCACCTTCTTGCTTATTGAGACATGAAGCACGAGGCACATTAAAAACACCACAAATCAGTCACTGCCTTGTTATAAATGAAGAATATGATCTTCTTTTGTAGATAATGATAACCCTAAAAACTTAAATTGAAAACAATGCTTATTTGTTGACATTTAAACTTCCACTTACAGGTGTCCCTATTTCAGTATTTATTTCATTTCCCCACATTCTTGTACATTGTCAGAAAGTGAAATAACTTATGAAACTAAGTTTCTTCACTTAAATAAGCTTTATGATTTTCACATAAAAGCAGAAAAAAATGACTAGCCGTTAGCTAAGCCACATATATACATACTAACTATAATTAGAAGCATTAATGCAACTTGTACACACACACACACACACACATATTTACATATATTAGGTGCACTCAAGTGAAGAGTCAAAAGAAAAATCAACATGGATGGGTCAGAACAACAGGTTGGGGGTAATTGCTTAAGAAAGGGAAAAAGGAAACTCCACAGAAAGTACCGCATTTTACTAAGAAGAAGAATGAAATAAGAGGGGATTGGAAGCCAAATGGTTACCTCTCTCTTGATCGTTTTCGTAAGAACAATCCACCAGATTTGTATCTTGAGATTGGAAGCAGATCAATAAGTTCTTGGGGAAGACCTCGATTTTGAGTTCCAACTGTGATGAGGACGTGGCATGCGTGAACTCAAACAAGACTAAAGGGACGTGGGGATCAAGCAAGGCTAGAACAAAAAGGTTCAAACAAGGTCTCAATGGATTAATTCAAGATGTTTGGACTGAAGTTAATGCAAGAAAACTCAATGAAAAGGATGAGACACAAATTTGGATCAATTTGATACAAGCCCAAATTAAAGTCCAATCTCGCGTCCCACAAATTAATTTAGCAGCATGAATTGGAAGCATGGATTAAAAAAATGATGGGCCCAAATTAATGTTTGTTATTCTGTTAATGCAGTAACATTCAAGGCTACTAGTGCATAGTGATGTCACGTGGAGGGGCAAGTATATAATGATGTCACGTGGTGGGGCCATCTGATTGTAAAGGAAATCAACATATATGAGTTACTGCATGGAACTTGATTTTTGATTACTACGGAATTTGTTCCTTATTTGGTGTATACGAATTTGTCACGCGGTTTGGAAAATAGCAGCTTAATTTGCACACGGCGTTGGCAGAAATAAATTTTCGGATCTATAATTAATTTTAAAATTCTGTTGTAATGAGAATTTCTTTTTTTTAGAATTCTTTTTCAAATTGACTTCTATTAGGGTTATAGTTTATTCCTATTAGGATTTGGATGATTTTGAGTAGTATAAATAGAGGTCCAAGTTATGTAATCAGTACAATATACATTATTCAATATATTTGTGAGTTTATTCTCTACTTTTGGTTCTTTGAAGAATTTCTAAGAAATTAGTAGTTTCTTAGTTTTTTTCTTTGAGATTCAATTTGACTTATCATACAACAATTCATAGTTGTGTGTGGCGTCTTCTACTGCATCAATCGTCAATTGTACCGAGATTACCGCTTCAATATAAGCGAGGGGTCAAGGTGTCGTTGGTGTCCATTCAACGCAGATTTCCAAACGCGAGCAATTGTACCAAGATTACCGTCTAAAGTATAGACGAGAGGTTAAGGTGTTGTACGCAATTCACCCAACAACTGTGCTAGAAACGGTCCGGGCGACGACCACCTCACGCAAGCGTGCCGTGGAGTCTATCATTTGGTATCAAAGCCAAGCCTTCTTCTAGCGAGTTACCTATCTTTAATTTTCTACCGAAATATATATTGCAAAAAAAAAAATATTAAAAAAAAATAAAAAAAAATTCAAATTCTATTTTCATTGTGCTAACCAAATTTGTAGCACACCATCAAATCATCAAATTCCAACCAAGAGTTCATACTGTTCCATCATCATCAACTCCGAAACGGAGCTGCAATTTACAAAGCTGAAGCATACAAGAGGAGTACAAGGCAATCGATCAGTGATTTTGTGATATTCTGATAGTTACACCATCTATAATTTTGTTTCGTGATAAGTAATTTTGAATTGATTAGTAAAACCAAGAATTTTTGCTAGGGAATTCAATAAGAACCTATTAGAGAGAATATTTGAGGTAAAAGGCTTAGTGGTGAGATTAATCGAGAATAAAAGCCAATTTATTGAGAGTATACACGAGTGCACCATTGATTCGAGCGAAACACGTAAGAGAGTGGAGAGAAAATTATTTTCTACTAACCCTTATTTTGCAGGAAATATGTCTAGCTCGAAAGATAAAGGAACTTATGAGGAACAACCCTCAACAGCTGAGTTGAAATTCCAGATAGAAGCCATGCATAAAGAATGGGATCGAAGATTGAGAAAGACTATGAAGCAAATGCAAGAACAATTAGAAGAAATGAGGGTGTCTATGGCGGAGCTATCCCACAACACTCATGGGATGCCTAACAAGAAGAGGGAACAACAAACTGACGCAAGAAAGGAAGACCCTTACGATGAGGACAGTAGTGCAGCGGAAGATCGTGAATCTAATTTTTCACATCAAAGACACAGAGGTGCTAGGGAAAGAGGAGGTCGGTACAGAGAAGATAGCAATTTGGATAGCATAAAAATGAAGATTCCAGCTTTCCAGGGCACGGGTGATCCTGAGGCCTATTTGGATTGGGTAACCAAGATGGAGCGAATCTTTGATTGTCATAATTATTCAGACCTTAAGAAAGTCAAACTGGCCGTTACGGAGTTTTCTGGATATGCATTGATATGGTGGGATCAGTTGACAGCTAATCGGAGAAGGTGTGAAGAGCGGCCGATTACAACTTGGGTGGAGATGAAAGCTATCATGAAAAAGAGGTTTGTACCGGCATACTATCAACGGGAGATCATTCGTAGTTTACAAACTCTTAAACAGGGAAGTCGGAGTGTGGATGAATATTACAGGGAGATGGAGATGTTGAAGGATCGGGCTAACCTGATTGAGGACAATGAAACATCGATGGCTAGGTTCTCGGCAGGACTGAACTGGGAGATTGCAGACTTAGTTGAACGACAACATTATTTGGAGATAGAAGAACTAGTGCATATGGCTACTAAGATAGAGAAACAACTCAAGAGGCGAGGAGGACAACGAGGACAATCTAATGCTAGTTCATCATGGAGACCTAATTTAGCAAAGCGAGAGGAAAAGACAGCTGCGTTCAAGCCAAAGGTGGAACCTAAGCAAGGATCGACTAACCGAGAAACTCAAGGAAAAACTGAACAACCTTCTTTTGGTCGTAATCGGGATATTGTATGCTTCAAGTGTCAAGGAAGGGGACATATTTCTAGCCAATGTCCAAATCAGAGAAAAATGTTATTGCTTGACAATGGAGATGTGGAGACCGAGGGGGAAGATAGCGACACCGATTCTATGCCACCATTAGAGGAGATAGGTGAGGATGCGATACTTGGTGAAATTCTGGTTACAAGAAGAGCACTTAGTACGCAGGTTAAGGAGGAGAGCAGTGAACAACGAGAAAATTTATTTCATACTCGATGTCTTGTGAATGGAAAAATCTGTTGTGTAGTCATAGATGGAGGCAGCTGTACAAATGTGGCAAGCACTAAGATGGTGGAGAAATTGGGGTTACCTACTACCAAACATCCGCATCCGTATCGTTTACAGTGGCTCAATGATAATGCAGACATTAAAGTAACCAAACAGGTGTTAGTTCCATTTGCTATTGGTCGGTATATTGATGAGTTATTGTGTGATGTGGTGCCCATGCAGGCAGGACATATATTGTTGGGTAGACCATGGCAGTTTGATAGGAGGGTTCAACATGACGGGTTTACCAACATATATTCATTCGTTCACGATAAGAAGATGATCTCTTTGCGTCCTTTGTCACCACAACAAGTACATGAAGATCAAATTCATTTGCAGAAAGATTATGTACAAAGAAAAGAGAGTGAAGAAAAGAAAAATCAAGAAGAAAAAAAGAGAGAAAAAGAAAGAGAGAAAAAGAAAGATGAGAGAAAAACAAATATACTGGCAAAAAAGAGTGATGTGAGAAGAGCTTTGATTTCTAAACAGCCTATAATTTTACTTCGGTATAAAGAGGCGCTTTTGAATACTAACGCTAATGATTCTTTGCCTAGTGTTGTTTCATCTCTCTTAAAGGAATTCAAAGATGTATTTCCCGAGGAGCTTCCTCATGGACTACCACCTATTCGGGGAATTGAGCATCAGATTGACTTGGTTCCCGGTGCGACGATTCCAAACCGCCCAGCTTATCGGAGTAATCCTGAGGAGACGAAGGAGTTACAAAGGCAAGTTGACGAGCTAATGGAAAAAGGATTCGTGAGAGAAAGTATGAGCCCGTGTGCAGTTCCGGTGATTCTAGTGCCAAAAAAGGATGGGAAATGGAGGATGTGCATCGATTGTCGAGCGGTAAATAACATTACGGTAAAATATCGACATCCCATTCCTCGTTTAGATGAATTACATGGGTCTTGCATATTTTCAAAAATTGATTTAAAAAGTGGTTATCATCAAATTAGAATGCAAGAGGGTGATGAATGGAAAACATCGTGTAAAACTAAATATGGTCTTTATGAGTGGTTGGTATTACCTTTTGGTTTAACTAATGCACCCAGCACTTTTATGAGATTAATGAACCATGTTTTGCGTCCATTCATTGGAAAATTTGTCGTAGTTTATTTTGATGATATCTTGATTTATAGCAAAAACTTGAAAGATCGTGCATTGCATTTAAAATCTGTTTTAGATGTACTTAGGAAAGAAAAGTTATTTGCTAACATGGAAAAAATGCACGTTTTGTTTGGATAGAATTGTTTTTCTTGGCTTTGTTGTGAGTTCACAGGGAGTCCAAGTTGATGCGGAAAAAGTACGTGCGATCTGAGATTGGCCGAGTCCAGCCAATGTGAGTCAAGTACGAAGCTTTCATGGACTCGCAAGTTTCTACCGACGTTTTATTCAGAATTTCAGTGATATTACAGCACCATTGACCGAGGTCATCAAGAAAAGTGTGGGCTTTAAGTGGGGTGATGAACAGGAAAAAGCATTTAATTTGATTAAGGATAAATTGACAAATGCTCCTTTACTTATTTTGCCTAACTTTGTTAAAACTTTTGAGATTGAGTGTAATGCTTCAGGTTTAGGGATTGGAGCTGTGTTGATGCAAGAAGGGAAACCAGTTGCGTATTTCAGTGAAAAATTGAGTGGGGCAGCTTTGAACTATCCTACCTATGACAAGGAGATGTACGCTTTGGTTAGAGCTTTGGAGACATGACAACATTACTTGTGGCCTAAGGAGTTTGTGATCCATACCGATCATGAATCGTTGAAATATTTGAAAGGTCAAAACAAGTTGAACAAAAGACATGCACGATGGATGGAATTTATCGAGACATTCCCATATGTTATTCTATATAAGCAAGGTAAGGAGAACGTCGTTGCAGATGCTTTGTCTCGCAGGTATGTTTTGTTAAATACTCTTGATACGAAATTGCTTGGGTTTGAACGAATTAAAGAGTTATATGATAATGACCTTGATTTCGGTGAAGAGTTTAAAACTTGTGAAAAGAATGTTGTGGGTAAATACTTTAGAATTGATGGATTCTTGTTTCGAGAAAATAAACTCTGTATTCCTGCATGTTCTTTACGTGAGTTGTTGGTTAGGGAATCACATGGGGGCAGTTTAATGGGACATTTTGGTGTTGATAAAACTTTTGCTGTTTTAAAAGAACATTTTTATTGGCCTCATATGAAACGAGATGTGGAAAGAATATGTGATAGATGTATTACTTGTCGCCAAGCTAAATCTCGTGTTCAACCCCATGGATTGTATACACCATTGCCTATTCCTAATGAACCTTGGATTGATCTTTCTATGGACTTTGTGTTGGGTTTACCTAGGTCTAAGCATGGTTATGATTCGATATTTGTGGTCGTGGATAGATTTTCGAAAATGGCACATTTTATTCCATGTCATAAAACTGATGATGCATCTCATGTTGCTGATTTATTCTTTAGGGAGATTGTGCGTTTGCATGGTATGCCTAAAACTATTGTTTCTGATAGAGATACAAAGTTCTTAAGTTACTTTTGGAAGACCTTGTGGTGTAAATTGGGTACTAAATTGTTATTTTCTACTACTTGTCATCCACAAACTGACGGTCAAACTGAAGTAGTAAATAGGACTTTGTCGGCATTGTTACGGGCTATCATTAAAAAGAATATCAAGCAATGAGAATAATGTTTACCACATGTTGAGTTTGCATATAACCGTTCTGTTCATTCTGCTACTAATTTTTCTCCATTTGAAATTGTATATGGTTTTAATCCTTTGACACCATTGGATTTATCACCGTTACCTGTTTCTGAATATACTAACATGGATGGAAAGAAAAAGGCTGATCTTGTTAAGCAGATTCATGAAAGAGCCAGACTAAACATTGAACGGAGGACGGAACAGTACATTAAGCACGCGAACAAGGGACGACATCAAGTGATCTTTGAGCCCGAAGATTGGGTGTGGTTACATATGCGGAAAGAAAGATTCCCCGTTCAAAGACGCACGAAATTGCTTCCGAGGGGAGATGGTCCATTCCAAGTTCTCGAGCGTATCAATGACAATGCCTATAAATTGGATTTGCCAGGTGAGTATAATGTTAGTGCCACATTTAATGTTACTGATCTAAGTCCGTTTGATGTAGGTGACGATTTGAGGACAAATCCTTTTCAAGAGGAGAGGAATGATGAGGACATGGCATGCGTGAACTCAAACAAGACTAAAGGGACGTGGGGATCAAGCAAGGCTAGAACAAAAAGGTTCAAACAAAGTCTCAATGGATTAATTCAAGATGTTTGGACTGAAGTTAACACAAGAAAACTCAATGAAAAGGATGAGACACAAATTTGGATCAATTTGATACAAGCCCAAATTAAAGTCCAATCTCGCGTCCCACAAATTAATTTAGCAGCATGAATTGGAAGCATGGATTAAAAAAATGATGGTCCCAAATTAATGTTTGTTATTCTGTTAATGCAGTAACATTCAAGGCTACTAGTGCATAGTGATGTCACGTGGAGGGGCAAGTATATAATGATGTCACGTGGTGGGGCCATTTGATTGTAAAGGAAATCAACATATATGAGTTACTGCATGGAACTTGATTTTTGATTGCTACGGAATTTGTTCCTTATTTGGTGTATACGAATTTGTCACGCGGTTTGGAAAATAGCAGCTTAATTTGCACACGGCGTTGGCAGAAATAAATTTTCGGGATCTATAATTAATTTTAAAATTCTGTTGTAATGAGAATTTCTTTTTTTTAGAATTCTTTTTCAAATTGACTTCTATTAGGGTTATAGTTTATTCCTATTAGGATTTGGATGATTTTGAGTAGTATAAATAGAGGTCCAAGTTATGTAATCAGTACAATATACATTATTCAATATATTTGTGAGTTTATTCTCTACTTTTGGTTCTTTGAAGAATTTCTAAGAAATTAGTAGTTTCTTAGTTTTTTTCTTTGAGATTCAATTTGACTTATCATACAACAATTCATAGTTGTGTGTGGCGTCTTCTACCGCATCAATCGTCGATTGTACCGAGATTACCGCTTCAATATAAGCGAGGGGTTAAGGTGTCGTTGGTGTCCATTCAACGCAGATTTCCAAACGCGAGCAATTGTACCAAGATTACCGTCTAAAGTATAGACGAGGGGTTAATGTGTTGCACGCAATTCACCCAACAACTGTGCTAGAAACGGTCCGGACGACGACCACCTCACGCAAGCGTGCCGTGGAGTCTATCAAACTGCCTCACCTAAATCAAGTAATTCCTGTATAGTAAAAAAAATTAAGGGAAAAAACACACTAAATTTTAAAACAATTTTAAAACCACATCCAAGTAAACGTTGACAATTTAACTACGGGCTATTTTTGTTTTTTGATAAAAAAAGTAAATGAACAAAACATCAGGCACCAAGAGGGTTTCACCCATGTATAATTGGAGAAACATAAAGGCAGGAAAGACCTGCGCCAAACAAGACACCCAATATATAAGGAGATTGTTGATAATAAATAGAGAGGAGAGGGGAGGTTACTATTGCTGAGAGCCGCTTGGCCGTTGCCGGTGCCGACACCCAAGCAAGAGTGTGAAGATCAGTCCAGTCCGATCAGCCAGCATTGAATACCATTCGGTCGGATAATTGGGTCTTGCATCCATGTATATTTCAAGAAAATATTTAAAATTTACAACTATTTCGTATGCTCAAGTTGAAAAATTCGCTCTTGTAATCTCCAGAGAAAAACCTTGCGATTTCTTTTGAAAGATCTGTGGGATGCCAATATATGGGGATAATCAACAAACACTTCCGTGTCTCCAAAAAAAAACATACTTCTAGAGTAACTAATATAATAACCAATGTGACAGCCGCAGTTTAATACTGCGGAGCCTGGAAACTAAAAAAAATAAAAATTTGAATTTGACATCCGCAATTTAATACTACGGAGCCCAAAAAAGTTTAGAAAAAATGAATTTAGAGGGGTATTTTGGACAATTTTTCCATCCGTATAATTAAACTGCGAATTTTCCCATATTAAACTGCGGACGTGAGATCAATTTTATCGTTCGATGTACGGATGGAAGTCCGACTGAGATCATCACCTTATTCTTACAATGTTGTCTATGTATCAGTCCCCTATATATATAATTATATAGAAAATAAAACATTATCAATTGAGTACTACAAAGTATACTTAAAAAGGTAAAAATGGTTGATAGGTGGAATACTGGAATTTATCCATGTATTCAGTTACAGATCTCACTAAAGATGATGCAGCATCAAAACAAGTAAATGCACTGTCATACCTGAGAAGTAGCAGCACTGTCATGATTTGGAGTGCCTGCAAGATTATGGAAATAATGTAAGAATGCATGAAGAACAAGTGATGCTGGTGCCATGGTCAAAACCCCATTTTATACTGAATCAACAATAATTGATATAGTGGTTTATTTTGATTGTATAGGAATATGTATAGATTATGTAAGAAATATACAGCCTCTAGATGCTACGGATTGATTGTCCCTACCAAAGTACATGGTAGTTGTTTTCCTATTGGGTATTACTGGGTACATACATACGTACATTTGTACGTATGTACATATAGATAAATACATGCAAACATGTATAAATAGAAAATTGAACAAAGAAATCATAATTAAAGCAGATCTACTAATGCTTTTGTGAATTACCACCTACTGAAACATGTCCTCATACATGCCAAAGAGAAAAGGCTAGAATTCAATTAGAGAGAAATGAGAACCGTTATAGAGAATTCAATTAGAGAGAAATGTAACAGAAGAACATGTAAGGAACTGACATTCTTCAGGAATGGCTTCCATAGTAGGGAGTGGGACTGCATTTTCTTCAGATTGTATGTTTGTGGCTGTAGGTTCTTCGATGTACGACATTGAAGGGTATTCCCAAGCCCTCCTGCTAAGATCCATTCTGGGTGAATAATCATTAACCCCATAGAGACCATAATAAGGTGTAGTTCCTGGAGCAGATAATCCGAATTTGTATGAATTCATATTCATTGCCCAATATGCAGTTTCCTGGACAAAACATCAAAAAATAAGATAAGTACCTTTTATCATCACATGCAGGAGCTTTCTTCCTAATGCAAATTCTAAGCATAAACATTAGGTAAAGCATATGAGCAAAGATAGGAGTAAAATATATCGTTGCATATAATTTCATAAAACATATTTTTCTTCATCACGATTACAATTAATTATAAGCTCGTAATTAACAAATATGCATGAACAATCTATTATTCTCATAGCTTCAAATCCAGCCTCTCCTGTAGTTTTAAGAAAGAATATTCTACAAATTTATGTTCTTGTTAACCGGGAAAGTTGTCTTATTATTCCAACATTCGACATATTCCCATCCATTAGCCAGCCCAACCTAAATATAATGAGTGCGAGAAAGCATGAAAATAATAAACTTTCAAATACACTTTAGCCACCTCAAAATTCACACTTCAACATACACGTAATTAAATTACCTGATCTTGCATAGGTCCAGCATGAGCATATCGTTCATGTGGATGTGTAAGACCTTCAAAAAAGTCCATAAAGCTCTCAGTAACGGTGAAAGGGCATCCGGTATTGATGTAATGCACCTCCATTTGCCTATTTCCGTTAATTTTGAATATCTATAGTACTTAATATTAATAAACTGCATAGAAACACATATACCTACCATTACCAAAGAGAAGTTGAATAATAGAACAATGTATGCAGCAGTGCATATGCTGTATCAACCAAAGGGACTTACAAAGCACCCAAAAAAAAACAAAGTCTATCATGCAAGGCTCTATAATTAAGCAAACATTAGGATTTTGACATCAAATATATTTTGAACTAAACATTTTTCCAATTATTTATTATTGCGCCCAACAAATTAGATCCTTTTTGTGCAAATTATTCAAAAGTCATTTTCTTCTTATCAATTAAAATCCTTTCATTGTCAAAGATACGTGATGTGTGTGCGGTTTTGTGTTTTTCGCTTCACAGATAGACAATTCTCCCACTTTAATCATCAGAACTGCAAAAAGTGCAAACGCCTTCAAGGAAATCTTTCTTTTTCACCATCACAAGTATTCCATCTTCTTAATTTTCTGAGGACTCAATTAAGATCTTATACAGGGAACAAATTCGAACATACTTAGTTAAAGTAGTTACCCCAAAAAAAATAAAATTAACCATACTATGTCTTTCTCAGATAACTAATAGGTGAGCTCATTCTAAACAAAATGCAAAACCAACTTGTTCATTCATCATCACCTCCAATATGTATTATAAGCAAAAGCACAGTTTTTGGAACTGTCAATTCCAATAAAAACTCAATTAGTTAGCAATTTCGCCATTATTTTTATAAAATGATAATTCTGTCGTTTTCTAACTACGACAATACTTCTATTGTGGGGTCCACCAATGATTGTGTCATCGCACGGATATTCTCGACAAAAGAATATTCTCCGACCAAACGAATATTTTATAACAACTTGCATACTTTGCAAAATTTTCACATATCACCCTTAACTTTAACGTTTTATCAATTTAATCATTTACTAAATAGAATAATTATAAGAAAATTGAATACTTTCATTTATTAAAATTTGGGGTCTCACAATCTCCTCTCCTTATAAAATTTCGCCCTCGAAATTTACGTACATGGTAGTTCGAAGAGATGAGAATACCTTGCTTCCTTTTCGAATTGTACCTTCCTGGTTATTTCATCTGTATCATGATTTTTCCATTGCTCATCTCCTGTATTTCAGATATCATTCTAGAATATATCTTCAAAACAAAAGTTAATTAACATATCACAATTTGTCAACTTATCAAGTAAACAATTTCAGCTTAGGTAAGTCACACACTAGCGAAATATATTACTCGTCTCTCCCCTCCTAGTTCTAGACTCCTATCTCTGCCAGCTACCATATCCCTAAGCTCTGATACCATTTGTGACGCCCCCAAAATAGGTCCACATGACCCATTCTAGGTCACCAGATATCATACTATAAAAAAATCAAATACAAACTTCATTTATACAACTGTTGAACTGTCATGCAGAATACGACCACAGTTAAACTGTGAGTTTTAATACAAATGTATGTAACTCTCATGGTGCCTCGACCACAACCTTACAATGGTACTTTACATAAAAGTATAGTTAATAACTGTTTTAGAAATTAAAATCTTTGGAAAATACTCAATATTTTATTGTTGAGACTCAGCTTAATAAATAATCCACATCATCGAATCATCCCTGCACTACGGCCAAGGATATTCATGTAATCATCAATGGTTATGATTATACCGAATAATTCCTGGTTATAATCATACCAATAACTGTCCATCAATGCACTATGGGCCAATGAGGACTTTTACTACATCATCTATAACATTACGGGTTATGATTATACTGGATGATCCCTTGTCATAATCATACTAATAAACAGTTCATCTATGCACATAAGCCAAAGATACTCATCAATCAATAGTTCATCTTTGCACGTAAGCCAAAGATATATAACTGTAAAACCAATAATCAATAGTCCATCTTTGCACGTAAGCCAAAGATATACAACTGTAAAACCAATAATCAACAGTCCATCTTTGCACGTAAGCCAAAGATGACTTTCATCATAATATAAACATGAGGATGATGACAATGATATAAGCGTTAATCAAACGAAATCAAATATAAATATTAAAGACTTTAAATTTATCCAGAGTTTAAAAATATCCAAATTGTCAACATGATACTGCTTTGTGGAGTAAAATTCAAGAATAATATTTATGTACCAAAAATAATTTGGACAGAAAAGAAATATATTTTTTGGGTAAATAGTACCTCGCAATAGTACCCTATGAATAGTACTTTGGGAATTGTACCTCGTGAATAGTACCCCAGCATGAAAAGTACCCCAAATACCCGAGTGAATAATATTCGAGTGAATAGTAATTTGGGTGAATAGTAACTCGTGGATAGTAACTCGTGAATAGTAATCCGACACAAAAAGTGCCCCGAATATCCGAGTGAATAATACTAGAGTGAATAGTAATCGGGTGAATAGTAACTCGTAAAAAAATACAAAAGAAAATGATATTCCATGACGAGTACAAAAGAAATGATATCTCATACGAGTATAATAGAATATACGAAGCTGCAAATGGATTTTCACCCGTCATGTGGTAATCCACGTAGACAGATCATTTTCACAATTTAATAAAGAATGAATACGAAGGATCATTCATCATGCATGAGGTAGTCCACACAGACAGGTTATTCCAATAGAATAATAAAGAATAGAATAACAAAAGAATTCACCAGGCATACGATAGACAGCACAGATAGGTTATTCCAACAAAATAATAAATAATGGAACCAGGTTATGCGTAATCCGCATAGGCAGGATATTCTAACAGAATAATAAATAATGGAACTGGGTCATGCGTAATCCGCACATATAGGATATTCCAACAGAATAATAAAGAATGGAATAACAGAAGAATTTCACCATGTATGCGGTAGTTCGCATAGACAGGTTATTTCAATATAATAATAAAGAATGGAATAACAACCCTTAAGAGTATTGAAAGAAAATAACTCTCTTCATGAATACGAAAGAATAATACCCCTTACATAATAATGATATCCCTTACCTCAGAAGAAGACTGGATACTGGAATAGTGAAGTAGCAGACTTCGCTTCTTCTTTCTCTCTATAATTTCTCTATAATAATTGCTATTGTGAGACTTAGTGAATTGGTGAAGAATAATGAAGGAATGAGCTCCTATTTATAGGAAAATATAGTTTCGTTAATTGTACATTTTGGGGCTCGAAATATTATAGTATAATACCTTCATCTTTTCCTTCATTTTTAATTTAGTCCTGCAAGTATTATCAAACTTGCACCACCTCCCTTAATAGTACATCATGTGAATCAATAGTTCTATACATGTGAAAATACGAATTACAGTATAGTACCTCCATCTATACCTCCATTTTAAACTTAGTAATGCAAGTATTATCAATCTTACACCACCTCCCCTAATTGTACATGAATGTGAATCAATAGTACACACATGTGAACAAATAGTTATAAGCATGTGAATTAATAGCAATTAATTGCTCATTTGTACGATTAATTACCCGATTGGTCAATATAACTTCCAAACATCAATTATTATCGAAATAAATGTCGATTTCCACTAACACTACTAATCCCAACACAATGGAACTATCAATTTCATCTTTAATTAACACGAACTTATTCATCATTAATATTATAACTCACAATATTTAACAACCAGGTCGTTCCCATGAAAGAGGGGGCTTTCCGATAAGGATTTCTCCCTATTGGCGCGCAATTAGATTATCTAACCTCTCTTTGACAGAACTTCTAGACATTGTCAATATTGCAAATAATAATATGAATAACTTTGTCGTCTCAATTAGTGATTTAATAATATAACATTTTATACAGATGATACTATGACAATAATTGAATCAATAATATGAGAGATATGATGCAGTAATTACTGTAGCAATAATTGAGTATAACTGAGTGACTTCTTACGTAAGCATCAATAATCAATACCGTGTGCTACTATGCAACCACGTGTATTACTGTACTTTTACTACCGAGTAGTTCAACAGTTTTAACGGTAACACTTTCACCGTTATTTTTATAAAATGATAATTCTGTCATTTTCTAACTACGACAATACTTCCATTGTGGGTTCCACCAATGATTGTGCCATCGTACGGATATTCCCGACAAAAAGAATATTCCCCGACCAAACGAATATTTTATAACAACTTGCATACTTTGCAAAATTTTCACATATCACCCTTAACCTTAACCTTTTATCAATTTAACCATTTACTAAATAGAATAATTATAAGAAAATTGAATACTTTCATTTCATAAAATTCGGGGTCTCACAATGTTCACTTTATTTTTGGGTTACCGGTGGTGGGAAATCCCTTAACGGGTCCCCTTGTTGTCACCAATTTGAATTATTTTAGGGATTGTTTTGGAGATTAATTAGCTGGTGAATATTTTAGTTTAAAAAAGTGCAGTGCAATTTTATTAGTGTGGTTGCACGAACATTTTAATAATTATCCCGAGAATGCAAGTAAAGATGTTGTAGGGCGACACACAAAGGCCTACATGTTATGATTGTGTGGGGCAATATTATTCTCGAATAGGAATAGGAATAGGAATAGGAATAGTGTGCACCCAAGATATATGTCTTTTATTGCCAACGTTGAAGATTGTGTAACTTACTCTTGGGGCACGATAGTGTTAGCATATTTGTACAGATCTTTATATACTGCTACTAGGAAAGGAGTTAAATACATTAATGGTTGTGTAATATTGTTACAAATTTGGGCCTATGAGCGAGTAAATATTGGAAGGCCAAACCCTTGGCCACAATCATCCATGTGGTTACCTAGGGCTTTAGCATGGTCATATTTTGGAGCCCACAGTTACCGTGGTAGACGTGAGAATCCCCATCACCATTTGTCATTTTATTGAGGGGAGTTAAATATTATGTCTATGTGGGATGTGGTTTGGTGGCCTTACATAATGTGGGATGATGATATCAGTGGATTTAATTTTGAAGGCAGGTTGTTAGGATCTGGTGGGGTCCCCTTGATCCACTTTGATATTGTGGAATTCCAGATGTTGGACCGTGTGATGAGACAGTTTGGGTTCATGCAAGGCGTACCATCTTCCGCCAAAAACCATGGTGACCTTAGGAAGGAGAAAAATTATAAATTTATTGATATCGAGGATTGCATGGCCTTGAGAGGGGAATACATTTCAATTTGGGAGGCATACATGGATCATCTCGAAGGACAACAATATGAAATTTCTAATTATATGTCAGTAGATGATTACATGGCCTGGTATAGGAAAATTACACGTTGGAAAATCCACCGACCTCGACAGGCAAGGGACCTCGACAGTTGTTATGAGCCTCGGGCCATTTATAACCAACAACACCTTATTAAAATGGTAGAAAATTATATTCTTCTTTAATTTATTTATATTAAAGTAAATACTTAATATTACATTTATTCATATTTAGTGTTATTGATATTTGTTTGTGTTCATCTTACATCATAGGTTGAGAGTGCAAAGTCTTTACTTGACAAGTTTTCAGCACTTACTCAGCGGCCTCCCGAGTTGGTTCTGCAAAAACATAATTGGGATTACCAATACAGTCTATAAGACTTCGAAGAAAAAAGGGAAGCAAATACCTTGACAAGGGAGTCCCACAAGTTTTGGACCACAGCCCCAATTCTCCCAATTCAATGAAGGTCTTGGGAAACAAACTGATTATACTGTACAAGAGAGTTACATACCCGCCGCACAAGCATATGAGGAGAGCTCCATTCTCACCACCCAAGCCTACGAGGAGTGTTACATTCCAACCAACTCTGACTTTGCGGGACTTTCTGACGCCATAGGAGCTGGTTCATTTAAGGTATATATAGTGATGGTTTTAATTAAAGCATATTAATTATTACTTATATTCATATTTATAAATAAAAAAAGGCATGCTATATAATAATAATGTACATTTGGGTCTCAATCAGGAACAAGATGCAGGAGATCACATCTCTTATGGACTAAAAGGGTACTTAACCAAAAAACTGAAAGATTGCAAAGAGGCATTCATAAATAAACATATTTTTGGAAATGTGGTGGCCTTGGGAGAGAATTTATATCCTTTATCACATCCGCGACAGTTATATGTTTTAGACCACAGTGCATTGTAATCCTTAGGGCCTGGGAATTGGATTTTTGAGCATGTCCTCGATGCTTATATGTTGTTGCTATGAGATAGAGAGGAATACTACAGGTCACAGGGAATACAAAGGTGGGCCCAATTTGGTTTCGTGAATTCATTCTGCATGCATCTTGGGCAGAGCTATGTGCCCCCAACTGAAGAGAATCAGGCATGGAGTTTTTGCAATCCATATGTGAACCAAGATGTTGGCCCACCTTTACATGAATGCCATTACATATTCATGCCGGTGTGTAGTACAAATCAAAGACATTTTGTCTTGTTCCTATTCTCAGTTGAAGATTGGATGGTTACGATAATTGACCCGTACTACAATGATACCAAACATATGAAGTTACAGGAAATGTACTTAGAATTCGTTACAGTTGCTGTGAGACCCCGAATTTTATGAAATAAAAGTATTAAATTTTTCTATTCTGGTAAATAGTTAAATTGATAAAAGTTTAAAGTTAAGGATCATATTTGAAATTTTTTTAAAGTAAGCAACTTGTCATAAAATAACCGGTAGTAAAAATACAGTAATACGCGTGGTTGCATAGTAGCACACGGTATTGATTATTGATGCTTACGTGAGAAGTCACTTAGTTATACTCAATTATTGCTACAGTAATTGCTGTATCATATCTCTCATATTATTGATTCATTTATTGTCATAGTATCATCTGCATAATATTTTATATATTATTAAATCATTAATTGAGACGACAAAGTTATTCATATTATTATTTGCAATATTGACAATGTCTAGAAGTTTTGTCAAGGAGAGGTTTGGTCACCTAATTGCGCGCCAATAAGGAGAAATCCTTATCGGAAATCCCCCTCTTTCCTGGGAACAACCTGGTTGTTAAATATTGTGAGTTATAATATTAATGATGAATGTTATTAAAAATAGAATTTGAGTTTGGAGTTGAATTTTGAGACGCGGATGTGATATTTGAGTCCAAAACGATGAAATTAGTAGAAATAGACTATAAACACAAAATTTGTCGGGGTTGACTTTTTGGTCAAAAAAGTCAACAGTTGACTTTTTCAAAAAAGTCAAACTTCTAAATTTCAAAAATGAAATTTTTGAGAAAAATATTTCCATTGTGTTGGGATTGTTAGTGTTATTGGAAATCGACATTTATTTCGATAATAATTTATGTTTGGAGGTTATATTGATCAATCGGGTAATTAACCGGATAAATGAATAATTAATTGCTATTGATTCATATGATTATAACTATTTGTTTACATGTGTGTACTATTGATTCACATTCATTTACTATTAGGGGAGTTGGTGCAAGATTGATAATACTTGCATGATTAAGTTAAAAATGGAGGTATAGATAGAGGTACTATATTGTAATTCATATTTTCACATGATTATAACTATTAAGTCACGTGAATGAACTATTAATTCACATAATTTACTATTAGGGGAGGTGGTGCAGGTTTGATAATACTTGCAGGACTAAATTAAAAATTAAAGAAAAGTTGAAGGTATTATACTATAATATTTCGAGCCCCAAAATTTGCAATTATCAAAAATATATTTTCCTATAAATAGAAGCTCATTCTTCCTTCATTTCTCACCAATTCACTAAACTATAGAACAATTATTATAGAGAGAAACTATATAGAGAAAGAAGAAGAGAAGTTTGCTACCTCACAATTCCAGTATCCAGTCTTTTTTGAGGTAAGGGGTATTATTTCTTTCGTATACATGAAGAGGGCTTATGTTATTACATTATTTATTATTATGTTGGAATAACCTGTCTATGCGAAGTACCACATACATGGTGAAATTCTTCTGTTATTGTAAAATCCCAAATTTTACGAATAAAGATTTAATTTTCTTGAAATATTTTTTAAATATTATGGTGTGAATTTGAGATAATGTTATAGTTGTGGGTAGTATTTATAAATTTTGCAAAGTATGCAAGTTGTTGTATTATATTCGATTGGTCGGGGAATATTCATTTTAGCAGGGAATATTTGTACAACGACGCAATCATTGGTGGACCCCACAACGAAATTATTACCGGATTGAGAAAACGAAAAAAAAATATTTTTATGAAAATAACGGCGAAAGTTTTACCGTTAATGCTGTTGAACTACTCGGTAGTAAAAGTACAGTAATACGCAGGTTGCATAGTAGCACACGGTATTGATTATTGATTCTTACGTAAGAAGTCACTCAGTTTTATTCAATTATTGCTACAGTAATAGTTGCATAGTATCTCACGTTATTTGATTCAATTATTGTCAATATTTTATATATTATTCAATCAATAATTGAGATAACAAAGTTATTAATATTATTATTTGTAATATTAACGATGTCTAGAAGTTCTGCCAATGAGAGGTTTGGTCACCTAATTACGCGCCAATAGGGAGAAATCATTATTGGAAAGCCCCCTCTTTCCTGAGAACGACCTGGTCGATTAATATTGTAAATTATAATAATGATGATAATTGTTGTTAAATATATTGAGGTGTCTTTCTATGAAGTCACGAAAGTTTATATATATATATATATTGTTTTATTAGTATTATTAATGTAATAAAACAGAAAAGCTTTTTATATAAAACAGAATACTTTTATAAAGTTATTTGTTTTATTAGACAATAATTAAAATATAATATATTTTATTATGCATAGTGTTTTGCATAGTAAAATCTTTTTATATAAAATAGAATACTTTTATAAAGTTATTTATTTTATTAGACAATAATTAGAATATAATATATTTTATTATGCATAGTATTTTGCATAGTAAAATCTTTTTATACAAAATAGAATACTTTTATAAAGTTATTTGTTTTATTAGACAATAATTAGAATATATTATATTTTATTATGCATAGTATTTGCATAGTAAAATCTTTTTATATAAAACAGAATACTTTTATAAAGTTATTCGTTTTATTAGATTATAAAAAGAATATATTATATTTTATTTAAAAGATTTTGTTTTATTAGAATATTTTATTAATACTGCATAGTAAATATGGACCGTCCGTTTAAAAGTAAATTAATACGGACCGTTCATGAATTAGTTACTATTCAGTCCATTCTCCTATAAATAGAAGCTCATTCCTTCATTATTTCTAACGAATTCACTCAAACTTTAGAGTGAAAAATTATAGAGAGAAAGAAGAAGAGAAGTCTGATACCTCACTTTTCCAATATCCAGTTTCTTCTAAGGTAAGGGTTATTATTTCTTTCGTATTCACGAAGAGAACTTATGTTATTCCATTCTTTATTATTCTGTTAGAATAACATGTATACGCGGGCTACCCATTACTTGGTGAAATTCTTCTGTTATTCCATTCTTTATTATTATATTGGAATAACCTGTTATGCGAAGTACCGCATACATGGTGAAATTCTTCTGTTATTCCACTCTTTATTATTCTGTTGAAATATCTTGTCGTTGTGTATTACGCCTGACCTGGTTCCATTAATTATTATTCTATTGGAATAACCTGTCTGTGCGGTCTATCGCATGTATGGTGATTTCTGTTGTTATTTCATTCTTTATTATTCTGTTGGAATATCCTGTCGGTGCGAATTTTACCTGACCTGGTTCCGTTCTTTATTATTCTGTCAGAATATCCTATCTGTGCGTTTACGCATGACCTGGTTCCATTCTTTATTATTCTGTTGGGAATAACCTGTCTGTGTAGTCTATCGCATGCATGGTGAATCCTTCTATTATTCCATTCTTTATTATTCTGTTAGAATAATTTGTATATGTGGATTATCACATTCATGGTGAATTATCCTTTGTATTCATTCTTTATTAATTTGTGGAAATGATCTGTTGACGTGGATTACCGCATGGCGGGCGAAAATCCATTTACAGTTTCATATATTCTATTATACTCTGTGGGTTAAAGTTTTGGCTTCTATACTCCATGAAATTAGTAGAATATCATGGATATTTGTGTTTCATCCAGTATCTTTTCATGAAAATATTCTTCTGAGCATTCTTGAATTTTACTCCACAAAGAAGTATCATGTTGATAATTTAGACGTTATTGGTTCCTAGATAAATTAATTCTTGAACTTGTTTTAATGAATTATTATATCATTGTCATCATTCTCATGTTTATTTTATGTTGAAAGTCATTTGTGGCCTGTAGTGCATAGATGGACTTGGTATGATTATGACCAGGGATTAATCGGTTTAATCATGACCGTAATGTTACAAATGATGTGGTAAAAGTCCTCATTGGCCCGTAGTGCATTGATGGACAGTTGTTGGCATGATCATGACCATTGATGAATACACGAATATCCTTGGCACGTAGTGCATGGATAATTTATGGTTGTGATACTAATGAATATCCTTGGCCGTAGTGCAGGGATGATGTGGATTATTTATTAAGCTGAGTCCCAGTGATAAAAGTGATGAAAAACCTTTTTAAAACATAAAAGATAGTAGATTTTATTCTCTACTTGACTCTTTTAATGGATTGCTTATTCCGCTGCAGTTAAACTTGATTTTTGTTATATTTTATCAGTTTAACATTGTTGAAGACTAATGATAATTTATTCTACATTATCTTAGTCATAATATTTCTTACTAGGCTAGTTGAGCTCACTCCTTTCTTTCATTGTTCTCTTCAGGAAATGAGAACGTAGCCGGGACTAGTCGGGGAACGGAGTAACGGTCCAAATAATAGTATTAGTAGTCCTCACTATTCTGTTTAATAGTGTGACAATAAATGTAATGAGGACTCCTTTAAGTGTGGATATTGTCTAGATAACAATATTCTTATTAAAACTCTCAATTTATATTTTGTCATATTTTACATGATAACTGTATTATTAAGTTGTATTTGTATTAATTCTGTACCATGTATTTGGCGAATCAAGATGGGTGATGTATACCTATTTTGGGGGCGTCACAGTTGGTATCAAAGCTTAGGGATATGATCCCTAGTTGAGATGTGAGACAAGAACTAGGAGGGGAGAGACAGGGAATTCCTTCGTTAGTATGACCTACCTAAATTTATTTGGTATTTAATTGGTCGGTCAGAGTATATTGATAATATGTGATATGTTAATTAACCCTTATTTTGTGACAGTGTTTGAAAATGGCATCTGAAAATATCTTGGGAGAAGTTTTAAGAGTTGTTCAACGACAAGTAATTTCCTGAAAGTATTCGTCACATGAAGGAGGTGGAATTCATCAAGTTGGAGCAAAACAATATGACCGTGTCGCAATACGAGGCTAAATTTGCGGAGTTATCTCGATTTGCGTCCCACTTGGTTGATAATGAGGAGAGGCTGTTTCTAAGAGGTTTGAAACCTGATATACGTCAATACCTCATTTCTCACAAACTTTGTTTATATTCAAATGTAGTGAATAGGGCTCAGTTATTGGAGCGCGATAATGAGCCAGCCAACGAAAGGATAACGAGCAACAACACGATAATAATCGTACCGGTGGCAATGGCCATCGGAACAATGATAACCATCGTGGGGGAAATTATCATGCCAAGAATGGTAACCACTTCGGTGGTAATCATGGCCAAGATAATAGAAATGGAAATTTCAAGAAGAGAAGGTCATTTAGCTCGATTTTGTCGTGCACCAAAATCAAGTCTAGCTGGGATAGTGGCTCCAAAAGGGGGATACGGACAAAACAAAACCAGTAGTTTAAGTGAGAGAATTTATCGAGGAACCCGAACGAAGTTATCACGGGTAAGTTAATCATAAACTCTTGCAAAGTCTATACCTTATTAGATACCGGTTCTACCCATTCTTTTATCTCTCTTACTTGCGTTCAACGTTTAAATTTGACTCCAGAGAAGTTAGACTTTGACTTATTGGTTGAAACTTCGTTAGTAAAAACCTTCGTTACCTCCACTGTTTATAAATCTTGTTGATTCAAATTGACACTTTCACGTTACTTGTCGATCTTATCTCTTTGAGAATACTTGCCTTTGACGTGATTTTATAAATCATCTGGTTAACTACTCATCGTGCTAAAATTGATTATTTTCGTAAGGTTGTTAGCTTTTATATTTCTAACCAACCTGTTATACGAATTCAAACAACCAAACCATTAAAGTCAATCACTATTATATCAAGCTATAAGTAAAGAGCCCCGAGCCTTTATCTGGTGATTTCCTTGTGTGGAATGTATCAAAGCCAGACTTTACGTAGGAGACATCGTGAATAACGGTGGCAAGTTGATAGGTATCAAAGTGATATGCTATCCAAGTCTTGGATGAGGGTCACAGTTTTAAATGATATTTCTATTATTATTAAATTTCCTGATGTATTCCTGAAGACTTCTTGGCCTACCCCAGAGCGTGAAATCGAATTTTGTATTGACCCCAGTACAAAACCCCATTTCTACAACCCTTAAATAGTTCTTCAACTAAAACGAACGTAACATGCACCAAAGACGTTGGCTCGAGCTGTTGAAGATTACGATCGTACCATTTAATACCATCGTGGAAAAGCGAACGTGATAGATCGTTGAGTAGAAGATCGTATGCGATTATGAGTGTGACGTTGTTAACACAAAGACCCATTTCGTATAACTTACAAATGATGAAGATAGAGTTAAAGACTCTTGGGACCCATGTGAAGATAATGAATATATGAGTAGAATCGACTTTAATGGCTAAAGTTAAATCCACTTAAGCTACATACTCAGAGCTGATGAATGTGAAGAAGAAGGTTTAAGAGGGCGTTATTCTAGAAGCAAGAATCGATGAAGAGAGGAAATCTCAACCCTCGATTTTAATTGGCCCATTTGAAATCCTCGATCGAGTAGGAACTGTGGCCTATAGACTTGTTTTACCGCCAAATAAGTTGCGTGTTCATAACGTTTATCACATACCGATGTTACATAAATATGTGGACGACCCAAACCACATTATTGATTTAGAATCGAATGAGATAGCGGATAATTTAACATATGAAGATGTATCTGTTAAAATCTTGGAATATATTTTACGCTTAAAGGTTATACCTCAAGAGTTAGAATCTGACGAAGTGAATCTGACGAAGTGTCCTCATCTGTTCGGCATACCAAGTACGTACGTAAATTTCGAGGGCGAAATTTCATAAGGAGGGGAGATTGTAAAATTCCAAATTTTACGAATAAAGATTTAATTTTCTTGAAATATTTTTTAAATATTATGGTGAGGATTTGAGATAATGTTATAATTGTGGGTAGTATTAATAAATTTTGCAAAGTATGCAAGTTGTTGTATTATATTCGATTGGTCGGGGAATATTCATTTTAGCAGGGAATATTCGTACAACGGCGTAATCATTGGTGGACCACACAACGGAATTATTGTCGGATTGAGAAAACGACAAACATATTTTTATGAAAATAATAGCAGAAGTTTTACCGTTATTACTGTTGAACTACTCGGTAGTAAAAGTACAGTAATACGCGTGGTTGCATAGTAGCACACGGTATTGATTATTGATTCTTACGTAAGAAGTCACTCAGTTTTATTCAATTCACTACAAGAAATCAAACAAAAAATGACGCTAAAATTTGTCACATAAAATTCATTTTTCGTCACTAAAATATTTGGTGACGATTGTTAATCGTCACAGAGACCGTCACCGTATGAGCGTGGTATTAGGTATATTTGACAATGTTTGATGTCGTCACTAAATGTTTTGACTTATGTTGACGATTTACATCATTGTCACTATATTTAATTACTTTTAGTGACGTTAATAGCGTCATTATTTGAATGAAACTTTCGTCACTCTATATTATGTTTCGTCATCAAATCTTGGTACAATAAATGACAAAAATTGTTATTCGTCATTAAATGATATTGTTTTAATGACGAAAATATGTTACTCAATTTAAATCATCTAATTTTAATGACGACAATATTGTCATATTTATGATTATTCTTTCGTCATGTTATTGTGTTTATCGTCACCAAAAATAAGAAAATAAATGACGACAGAACAATTCATCACCTAATAATATATTTAACATGACAATTATGTCGTTGTCATTTCATATTTTAAATAATATTACAAAATAATTTGTCACCAAAGAGTTATTTTTTGGGACACATTTTTCAATGTCAATAATGCTTATGGTGACGATACATCTCGTCACATAAAAAGTTATTAATAGTGACAAAATTATTTGTTATAACTGAATGAAAAACTAAATATAAAATTATAGATCTAGAAATAAGAAAAAAGATTACACCAAGATAATAACTAATACATTTCAACCCTTTAAATAAAATCATTGTGTTATTACAACAACACTAGCAGAACTGAGCAACAAACTCAGCCTTACCAACAGAAGAATACAGTTAATTAATACTCAAATACATGAACATGTGCATGAACTATTTTCACAATCAAGTGAAAATTAATGAGCTAATGACCACCATGTGAATGAATTATTTTCACGTGAACTCCAGACGCACCAAAGTTTCTGATTTCATCCTTCAGCTCCTCTATTTTCTGCTTTACATCAGACCGTCCTAAGATCTCTTCATATTTCTTCTAAATTTATAGCTGAAAGGTCTCCTTGTTCTTTGCGGATACATTCTTGGCTTTAGCTGAAGTATACTATTATTGTAAAAGAACCAAGATGAATGTTTAACCAACTAGGGCGAAATAAATAAATTAATAAAAAAAACATATTTAATGTCGATCATTGTTGCTTCATAATTTTTTACCATCAAGTCATCTTCAGTTCTTGACAATCTTCCTAGTTCAGCTTCCACTAGCATACCTTTTGCATGTGCCAAGGATGAAATTAATTTCTTGTATGAGAAGTGACAAGCAGACCTTAAATCGAAAAATATCAATCCTGAGATGATATGTAGTTGGGAGAGTCGTGTATAAATGATTATTTCCATTCTGTCACGTTCCAAGTTTCACATGCAATGCTTTTACTAGAATCTCATTTGTCAGAATGAAATATTGACATTATGATGATGATAAGATATAGATAATCCAACATATATGTTTAAACAAAAACTATTCAGAGCAACAAAACGATGACTAGAAACTACATCAGAGTTGTACAAAACATATCTCATCCAATGTGACATGGTTAAATGAAATACATTTGATATATACAACAATCACAACAACCGACTTAAGCTTGGTTTGTGTAGGTGGTGGATTAAGCTACTTATTTATGAAAAGTAATAGGAATACTCTGTCCATATTAGAAACTTAAATAGAAAGTAGAACAAGAAAAAAAGGAAATATCACAGAAGAAGACTTCACACTTTTAGAATCTAAATATTAAGCAAAGTCACCATGACAGGATGGTTGATAGAAAAGTGAGGATAACCATTTTTTAGTTGACAAAAAATAGAACACTTCCCTTAGTGAAATCAATACATGATTTCTCTTTCGCTTGTTTTAATAGCTTATATTTTAATACTAAAATCCAAATTATAGCAAAGCGGGGCATACAATTAGACTGCATACCAATGAAAATGCAATAAATCGGCTTTTTCGAGCTCCTATTGATAGAAGTACAGAACATCAAGGAAAAACTCAGGAATCCAAAATGAATTTTAAGCCTAGAAGGAAATTTGGTGCATTTTTTATTCAAAAGATATCAAGTCTGTCAACTTTGTCTTCCACAATTTTGATGAGTTTAGATATTTTATTGCATTTATCACATTTGAAGGATTCATGCCTAGACAGGGTATCAATAATTGATTATGATTATGATCATGTTTTTCTTATTTCTATGACATTATATTGTTCAATATTCTACAACCAAGTATGTTCCTAAACTAATTATTTGCAAAATGAATAGCTCCATAATCCACCAGTCTTTTTTAATAAGTAAATCGCATTTCTTGTTACAGATTGTTCATATTTCATCACAAGGCCCTTTATACTCGCTGATGTTAAGTGTGGAAGAGAGAAATTGATTCTGCAAGATAAAAGAAGTTGAAAACGAACTAACCTGTCAGCATTGTAGGAGGAAGATCGTTTAAGAGCAGGAACTCACGTTATTTGATTCTACAGTAATTGATGCATAGTATCTCACGTTATTTGATTCAATTATTGTCGATATTTTATATATTATTAAATCAATAATTGAGATAACAAAGTTATTAATATTATTATTTGCAATATTAACGATGTCTTGAAGTTCTACCAAGGAGAGGTTTGGTCACCTAATTGCGCGCCAATAGGGAGAATTCCTTATTGGAAAGCCCTCTCCTTTGTGACAACCCGATATTTTCTATATAAATAAATAAGAAATTTTGTGTATAAATTTTTTTTATATATATAAAAGATGAGGATTTGTACAAGATATTGTGTATATGTATTTATGTGGTAAATAAAAAAATATATTACATGAATATTTACAAGTAAATTTATTTTAGAATTATTGATTATTATAAAGTATATTCTTATAATAATTAATTTTAAGATAGAAATGTTTTTATTAATTATTTTCTATGAAAATATAATCTTATATTATTTAAATAATATATGAAATGATTTTAAAATAATTATAATGATTATTTCATTATATGAATTTGTTCAGGATGTTAAATTAAATATTTTAACTTAATTAAGAATGTTAATTATGACAGATAAATCAGATATGGAATCCAAACCCTAATTTTTGGGTTTTGATCAAGGAATGTGAATAATAATATTTGTCAGTGTTATAGATATGTATGGTTATGTGTGTGCAATGTTAATGTGTGAAACAGTTTTATTATATTACGATCAAACCTTAATAATATTTTACAAACCCTATTTCTGGTTCTGGAATAAGGAATGGTGATAATAATATAATATTATTTATATTTTGATTTTCCAGTGCTATAGATATGTACTGTATGTATGTGAGCTAGTAATAATTGAGTAATTGTGGTGCAGTATTTGAAAACCCTAGTTTTACTGTGGGAAAACCCTAATTTTGAAACTCAATTGTGAGTTTAAGGCTATTATATAACTGTGTTATGTGATATATGTTATGTGCTACTTCATGATATGCTAATTAGGAAACCCTAATTATAAATATTAAAACCCTAGTTTATATTTGTATTTTCTAATTATTAGAAACTCTAAGTGGAAACCTAAACTGGAGAATTTGATATGTCAAGAATTGTGTTATATGATGTTGTGATTAATTAGGTAAATCCTAATTGATAAATGGAAATATTAATTTCTAGAAACCCTAATTGATAATTATAAAACCCTAATTGTATTTTGGAAACTAAAATTTACATTTATTTATTTTGTACAAACCTTATTTGTTAAATTCTATAATTTGATTTATGCTAAACCTTAGAGTTAAACCCTAAGGGCCAAACCCTAAGGGTTTGATAAGTTTACAAGATTGCTAATTAAATTAAGTAACAAATGACCAAAAAGCCCTTTTGTCACAATTATTTATTTCATGTTTGCTTGCAAATCTAGACAAAATGAGAGTTGGTGACCAAACCCAACCACTCTCTTGACTTTAAAATGGCAACCAACAACCATTCATGCATCCAACAATTATATAAATAGAGATTAAGAGAGAAAAAAGTGCAATACTTAGCTCATTTTTGTTCAAAAGCTCAAACTACTTCTCTCCCACACAAAACTCACGAAATTAGCAAACTTTTCAGTCCCTAAGATCAGCCCCACGACAGCTCAAAACAAATCAGCAACACAAAATCAAGAATTAAGCATAATAGGTATAAAACCCTCATTTTAGAAATCCTTTGATTTTATGTTATTTGTTGCAATTGATTGTTCAAAGTTGTGTAATAGGGTGTCAATTGATGATCTGGGTTGATAAATCACGAACCCATAACATCAAAGTGCACAAAATTGTAATTTTTCAAAATCTGGAAATTTTTCAACAAGTTGACTGACAGCCGAATGTCAGAAGCATTAGATTCGTGTGTGTTATGTGTTTTGAGTATTTTATGTTATAGATCTGTTCTCTGTTATATGGTATTTACATTAGGACTGGAATCAAGCTTAGATGATGTCTAGATCAAAAGTTATAGACGGTCAAACATGGTTGACCGAACACGGATCTGTTTCTGGAAAACCCAGAATTTTCCAGAAAATTTCCAGAATTCGTGCAGTGATTTTCAAGGCCATAGATCTTGTTGTTGTTATGTTATTTGGCTATGTTGTTAATTGATCCTTGTAGTATGACATGAGATCTACAATTACAAACCGTTATATCACCCAGATCTACAACATAATCGTTGGAATTAGAGGTCAAGCCACCGTTGACCACAAGCTTGGAAGAATTCTGGAAAACCCAGAATTCGGCCAAGAACAGTGTCTGGCTCGTATTTTGACCGGCTATTACCGGATAGATCTGTTGTTATTATGATTATGTTTTATGATATATTTGTAGTGTTACATGTGGGCTAGAACCTAGAAGTCATAGATCACAAAAACAGTGCATGGATTGCAAGTTGTGGAAGCCCAAAATTGGATAGACGAACTGTTCTTCATTTCTGGGTAACCCAGAAAATGAAGAACAGGTCTGACAGCTTCTTTGAGGGCTCAGATCTCCTTGTGCGTTTGATGTATGACCTAATTAATTGTCGATAGTTGTAGTACTACATACTAAGTATAATATCAATGCTTTAGATAGACCAAATCATGATCAGATTGCGATTTACAGCCGGTCAAAGGAGGCAACTCGAACACTAATCTGTCATTGTTCTTGGGCTCAAGAACACCTATAGCGACAGAAAGTGTCGCTATAGCCCTTTAGCGACAGTTTTATTTATAATTTCCGGAAATTAATAAAAAAATTGATAAAAATAGTTTTTAATTATTAAAAATACATAATAAATTATTAAAAATTATTTTAATGTTCGAAAATTATATTTTAATTATTTTGGGTATATTTCAAAAATATTTAATATTTTTGGAATGCACATGGTATTTATTTATTTAATTACAATATTAGATAAATTATTTAAAAATAGTTTTAATTCATGAAAAATTATATTATTGTGTTAGAAAATAATTTTGAGTTATTTTTGATAACTTTTAATATTTTGTGATGATTTTCATTAATAAATTAATATTAATGATAGTTAAGTTATTTATTAAATGAATTAAATAAATGAATTAAGATGTGTGATAAGATGATTAGGTTATGTGCTTACTGCGAAATGCAGTACTATGTGTTAAGGTATATTGTTCTAATCAAACGAATGATTTGATTAATGATAGGCCGCGATAGAAAAGATAAAACTAAGTTGAGAATTATAAGCAGCGCATCAGGCAAGTATCCTAACTTTGCATTTTCTTTATGCAATGGACAGAAGTGAGAAGTTCAGAATTATTATTATTAATGTACAGATGGTTAAACCTATATTATATACACCCTTTGATTATCAACATGTTAGTATATGATAATTCGGATATATATTCTGTTCGTTAATTTCTAGAAATGATTATACAAGTGTCCCCACTTAGATAATCATTGTATTTAATCACATGTTGATACACCTTTGTTATACATATATGTTGAATTATAGATTATTGTTGGATAAAATAAAACCTTTTGTCTGGAACCCTGACAAATATGAACATCCAGTTCACGGGAAAAATTTTATCCGCCCAAGGCGGACCAAGTAAATGATAACATCGTTCTTGTAATGTAGTATTGATCAATACAGGGCACAACGGGCTGATCACCCCCGTGTCCGTAAGTTATGACGGTTTGCAGATGAAGTTCTGCTAAACCTTTTTGAAAATAAAAACAATGTTCATAGGATGTCACTTAAACCCTATTTATAGCCAGTACGTAGTTTCAAAAATTTGAAAGAGGGTTGTTATGTTATTAATATCGGTTCAGAATACTTCACAACTATTGACTTGTTGTAAATGGATATTATAAAGAAAACATTTAAATTCTTTCAGCTTATATATATATATATATATATATATATATATATATATATATATATATATATATATATATATATATATATATATATATATAATACTTGCTGGGAACTTAAATGCTCATCCTTGCTTAATTTAAAAGTTTTTAGATAAGTGTGAACAATCAGATGGATCGGTCAAGAACAAGTGAAAAGGAAAGTAAACATATTAGGTTTACGGTGTCATATAGTAAAGGTTGCGTACTTGGGATTAAACTCTGATAAAGGTAAGATTAGTTTATAATTTATATTAGTGTTATTATTATTAGTAATATTTCCGCTCATAGAAATGGTATCGTGAAGTATCGAGTTCGGGTTTCAAGTATCTGGGTTCGGGGACTTTACAGGATGGTATCAGAGCTATAGGGTTAGAAACTTTAGATGGATTAGACCTTAGGCTATAACCTTAGAACGGAGGGAAACGTTGAAAATACAAATAACTCATATAGAGTTAGTTGGTTGGTATGATTCAAAGATGAATCTCAGCGAGTTGTTAAGCCACAGAGTTTCCTAACTCTTATAATAAAGTTGAACAGTAATGGTGAATAGATCGAGTCTGAAAGACTGAAAGTGCATGGAAAGGGGATCGTAAAATAAAAACAATTAAGACATAGAATTGAATCATGATATATACGATGAGATCACCCCGTGATCTGATAAAATTATGACAGCCAGAAAGAATCAATCTTATGATTGGAAGGTTTAAAGCAAGATTGTTGTGTGAATGATACAGATTCAAGAAAGGATTATGAATACGGATTAAATGAAATTCGAATGGAAAAAGGGGGTTAAGATTAGGTGGGGATTTCAATGAGGACTCATGTCAGTAGCTGAGTTGTATGATTCCTTGTATGGGCGAGGAATTGTACTTGGTGTAAAAACTACTTAGTATCTGACACTGATAATCATTGAAATGTTTGTGTCGCGCTATTTGCTATATGCAGGTTAAGAGGGTGATTCCTTTCTCATGTGTATAAAAATAGATAGGTCATAGGTAGAGAACCTAGGGTTAAGTACGAGTTCTTAAAACTCATACTTATGTGACATTCTTGACTCATAGTTATATGAAATGTTTATGAATCCCTCAGCGAATGGACGCCAAAGGTCTGACTAGGATAAGTTCGTAAACTCATATAACTGTGACAAGTTTCTGGACTCATAAGTGTGGTTCGACGAACAGGGTATAGTTAATTGTGAATGGATTATTGAGGATGATGGGAATAGATAAGATACTAAATAGTTAATCTTTAGTGAAGGCAAAAGAAATAGGTAGTATTGGTATTAGCTGAATATGTATGTTTCTGTATGGTATATGTGATAACTATGTTTGTGCAATAAAATATTTTTAACTTTTGTGTTGGACAAAGTTGTAAATCCAGACTTTTGAAGTCACAAAGGGATAGCGAATGTTTAAAATAGAATGTGCTATGGCATATCAAGTGATATGAATATGAGTCTATGTTAGATTAATGAGATAAGTTGGTATAAAGATAGTAGATATTTATTTGGTCACTGGTTATTACAGTAGACCGAGTTTTCAAAAACTAATATTTTGAATACATGATTATTCGAATAGAAAGTTTTACGTTATATGTTAAGCGTTCATGATAAGGCTTAGTATGTAAAAATAATTTATGAAAATACCGTCAAGACGAAAACGAAACCAAAGGATAAAAGAATCTGTCAACAAAGCTGGAGGACAACCAGACTCAATACAGAAACTTGCGAATATGGACGATCAAGCTGTGCAGAACGGAATACCAGCCGCGAAAGATCAACCAGATAATCGAACGTCGAACGTTAAAGAATTCAAGGCGGTCCTATCGCCGAAATTCAAAGGTACAAATGACCCTGTAGAAGCCCAAACTTGGGTTAAGGAAATTAAAAAGGTGTTCGTGATAGTTAGGGTAGCTGAGGGGCAAAAGACCATTTTTGCCACTTGCATGATGAAGGGTGAGGCAAAATTTTTGGTGGAAAGCAAATTAGACGAGGGCAGGAGCAGGTGTGGTAGCATGGGATAGGTTTAAGACTTTATTTTTCGAAAATTATTTTTCTGGTAGTATGTAGGCTAGAATGGAGGTGAAATTTCTGGAGTTAAAGCAAGGTGATATGTCAGTGAAATTTAATGAATTGGCTAGGTTTGCTCCTCATCAAGTTGGTACGGAGGCTAGAAAAACACGAAGGTTTGAGCTGGGATTACAACCCTAGCTATACAACAAGGTGGAAGTGTTGCAGATTCCTATAATTACAACACTCATGGGGAAAGCGATTATTGCTGACGAGGGGAGCGAGGCCATGAGCCTCTACAACAAGGTAAGAAGGAACAAGGGTAAGGTTAAGGGAGCTGGGAAGGTAGGAATTAAAAGTGAAAGTAAAGGTGGAAACAAACAAAGGGAATATGAGTGAAAATAGGAAGACGAACAACTTTGGGAGTGTGCAGGTGAAGCAAGAAGGTGTGAAGGAGAAGCAGGTGGTGTAATATGCAAAACTGGGGAAAGAACCACTCTGGGAATATTTGAAAGGGAAGTTTGTATGTTGTAAAGTGAGGACAGGAGGAATATATCTCTCCCAACTGTCCCAATCCAAGAAGGTATAATTAATGTGTTATGTGCGAATCAATGGAAAATAAGGTGGGAGACTGTTCAAGAAGGAGAACGGAGGAAAGGAATGCGAATATGGGGAAAAGGCATCAGGATATTGGCGATAACGGGACCAACAACAGCGAACGAATCAACAGAACCAACTGCAAGCGTCTTCAACATGACCGTTCAAGATATCGTGGCAGCCGGGGATGCAACTCCAGGTATTACTCGAACCAATATTATTTTCTTAAATATTGATTTCTTATATATAGTAAATTATTTTTATAAATTATTTTGAAGGAGGAATTTGAGATCTTTTAGAAGTCAAATTTAAGTTTAATCAGAAAGACAAGCTTTATGTGAATAGTTAAAGATCGATTCGATCAATCATGATCGAGATCTACTTGCAATGATTATGTATGCTATGTACCCTGGTATGTATAGGTTTTAAAGTGGTGATTCCGGGGACGGAATCTTTATAAGGGAGGGTGAATATGACAACCCGATATTTTCTATATAAATAAATAAGAAATTTTGTGTATAAATTTTTTTTTATATAAAAGATGAGGATTTGTACAAGATATTGTGTATATGTATTTATGTGGTAAATAAAAAAATATATATTACATGAATATTTACAAGTAAATTTATTTTAGAATTATTGATTATTATAAAGTATATTCTTATAATAATTAATTTTAAGATAGAAATGTTTTTATTAATTATTTTCTATGAAAATATAATCTTATATTATTTAAATAATATATGAAATGATTTTAAAATAATTATAATGATTATTTCATTATATGAATTTGTTCAGGATGTTAAATTAAATATTTTAACTTAATTAAGAATGTTAATTATGACAGATAAATCAGATATGAAATCCAAACCCTAATTTTGGGTTTTGATCAAGGAATGTGAATAATAATATTTGTCAGTGTTATAGATATGTATGGTTATGTGTGTGCAATGTTAATGTGTGGAACAGTTTTATTATATTACGATCAAACCTTAATAATATTTTACAAACCCTATTTCTGGTTCTGGAATAAGGAATGGTGATAATAATATAATATTATTTATATTTTGATTTTTCAGTGCTATAGATATGTACTGTATGTATGTGAGCTAGTAATGATTGAGTAATTGTGGTGCAGTATTTGAAAACCCTAGTTTTACTGTGGGAAAACCCTAATTTTGAAATTCAATTGTGAGTTTAAGGCTATTATATAACTGTGTTATGTGATATATGTTATGTGCTACTTCATGATATGCTAATTAGGAAACCCTAATTATAAATATTAAAACCCTAGTTTATATTTGTATTTTCTAATTATTAGAAACTCTAAGTGGAAACCTAAACTGGAGAATTTGATCTGTCAAGAATTGTGTTATATGATGTTGTGATTAATTAGGTAAATCCTAATTGATAAATGGAAATATTAATTTCTAGAAACCCTAATTGATAATTATAAAACCCTAATTGTATTTTGGAAACTAAAATTTACATTTATTTATTTTGTACAAACCTTATTTGTTAAATTCTATAATTTGATTTATGCTAAACCTTAGAGTTAAACCCTAAGGGCCAAACCCTAAGGGTTTGATAAGTTTACAAGATTGCTAATTAAATTAAGTAACAAATGACCAAAAAGCCCTTTTGTCACAATTATTTATTTCATGTTTGCTTGCAAATCTAGACAAAATGAGAGTTGCTGACCAAACCCAACCACTCTCTTGACTTTAAAATGGCAACCAACAACCATTCATGCATCCAACAATTATATAAATAGAGATTAAGAGAGAAAAAAGTGCAATACTTAGCTCATTTTTGTTCAAAAGCTCAAACTACTTCTCTCCCACACAAAACTCACGAAATTAGCAAGCTTTTCTGTCCCTAAGATCAGCCCCACGACAGCTCAAAACAAATCAGCAACACAGAATCAAGAATTAAGCATAATAGGTATAAAACCCTCATTTTAGAAATCCTTTGATTTTATGTTATTTGTTGCAATTGATTGTTCAAAGTTGTGTAATAGGGTGTCAATTGATGATCTGGGTTGATAAATCACGAACCCATAACATCAAAGTGCACAAGATTGTAATTTTTCAAAATCTGGAAATTTTTCAAAAAGTTGACTGACAGCCGAATGTCAGAAGCATTAGATTCGTGTGTGTTATGTGTTTTGAGTATTTTATGTTATAGATCTGTTCTCTGTTATATGGTATTTACATTAGGACTGGAATCAAGCTTAGATGATGTCTAGATCAAAAGTTATAGACGGTCAAACATGGTTGACCGAACACGGATCTGTTTCTGGAAAACCCAGAATTTTCCAGAAAATTTCCAGAATTCATGCAGTGATTTTCAAGGCCATAGATCTTGTTGTTGTTATGTTATTTGGCTATGTTGTTAATTGATCCTTGTAGTATGACATGAGATCTACAATTACAAACCCTTATATCACCCAGATCTACAACATAATCGTTGGAATTAGAGCTCAAACCACCGTTGACCACAAGCTTGGAAGAATTCTGGAAAACCCAGAATTCGGTCAAGAACAGTGTCTGGCTCATATTTTGACCGGCTATTACCGGATAGATCTGTTGTTATTATGATTATGTTTTGTGATATATTTGTAGTGTTACATGTGGGCTAGAACCTAGAAGTCATAGATCACAAAAACAGTGCATGGATTGCAAGTTGTGGAAGCCCAAAATTGGATAGACGAACTGTTCTTCATTTATGGGTAACCCAGAAAATGAAGAACAGGTCTGACAGCTTCTTTGAGGGCTCAGATCTCCTTGTGCGTTTGATGTATGACCTAATTAATTGTCGATAGTTGTAGTACTACATACTGAGTATAATATCAATGCTTTAGATAGACCAAATCATGATCAGATTGCGATTTACAGTCGGTCAAAGGAGGCAACTCGAACACTAATCTGTCATTGTTCTTGGGCTCAAGAACACCTATAGCGACAGAAAGTGTGGCTATAGCCCTTTAGCGACAGTTTTATTTATAATTTCCGGAAATTAATAAAAAATTGATAAAAATGGTTTTTAATTATTAAAAATACATAATAAATTCTTAAAAATTATTTAAATGTCCGAAAATTATATTTTAATTATTTTGGGTATATTTCGAAAATATTTAATATTTTTGGAATGCACATGGTATTTATTTATTTAATTACAATATTAGATAAATTATTTAAAAATAGTTTTAATTCATGAAAAATCATGAAAAATTATATTATTGTGTTAGAAAATAATTTTGAGTTATTTTTGATAACTTTTAATATTTTGTGATAATTTTCATTAATAAATTAATATTAATGATAGTTAAGTTATTTATTAAATGAATTAAATAATGAATTAAAAATGATTTTATTATATTAAAAATCATTTTAAATAATAATAAGGTATTTAAGAATATTTTAAGTTATAAAATATAACTTTTAATTTTTAATGGTTAATTTCATTAATTAATTATTATTAATGATATTAAAGTTATTTAATAATTATATTAAATAAATTAGTTTAAAAATGATTTTAATATTATAATAATCATTTTAAATGAAAATAAAGTGTTTAAAGATATTTTAAGTTATAAACTATAACTTTTAATATTTAAAGGATAATTTCATTAATAATTTAATAGTAATAATATATTAATGATATTAAGTTTATTTAATAATTATATTAAATAAATAGTTTAAAAATAGTTTTATTTATTTAAAAATCATTTAAAAGGGATATAAATGAATTAAAAATATTTTAAGTTATAATTAATGACTTTTAATATTTAGATAATAGTTCATTAACATTTAAATATTAATGGTAATTCTTTAATAATGATTTTAGATGTTTTAAAAAATCATTTAAGGGTAATATAAGTACTTTAAAAATATTTTGAGTTATTATAAATAACTTTAATATTTTGGCAATGGTTTCATTAATAGTTTAATATTAATTAAATATTAATGATAATAAAATTGTTTGATATTTAAATCATTTAATAATGATTCTGATATTTCAAAAATTATGGTAAATGGTAATAATTATTTTATAATTATTATAAGGTCATGAAAAATAATACGATTGTTGTTTAAGTTATCTATTTGGATATTGAGATTCAGAATAGAGTCTCAGACTCGAGAATTATCTGATATGGTTGTTGATACGCCAACATGTTTCAGAAATTGATCTGGACTTAGATAATTTAATTTGTTAACTGTTTATTTGTGATTCAATGGTTGTTAAGGTTATGCGACTATGTGATTAGGAATGAGTTGATGTTAGTTTGTGATGCCATGATTGTTGAACATGTGTGATAAGATGATTAGGTTATGTGCTTACTGCGAAATGCAGTACTATGTGTTAAGGTATATTGTTCTAATCAAACGAATGATTTGATTAATGATAGGCCGTGATAGAAAAGATAAAACTAAGTTGAGAATTGTAAGCAGTGCATCAGGCAAGAATCCTAACTTTGCATTTTCTTTATGCAATGGACAGAAATGAGAAGTTCAGATTTATTATTATTAATGTACAGATGGTTAAACCTATATTATATACACCCTTTGATTATCAACATGTTAGTATATGATAATTCGGATATATATTCTGTTCGTTAATTTCTAGAAATGATTATACAAGTGTCCCCACTTGGATAATTATTGTATTTAATCACATGTTGATACACCTTTGTTATACATATATGTTGAATTATAGATTATTTTTGGATAAAATAAAACCTTTTGTCTGGAACCCTGACAAATATGAACATCCCGTTCACGGGAAAATTTTTATGCGCCCAAGGCGGACCAAGTAAATGATAACATCGTTCTTGTAATGTAGTATTGATCAATACAGGGCACAACGGGCTGATCACCCCCGTGTCTGTAAGTTATGACGGTTTGCAGATGAAGTTATGCTAAACCTTTTTGAAAATAAAAACAATGTTCATAGAATGTCACTTAAACCCTATTTATAGCCAGTACGTAGTTTCAAAAATTTGAAAGAGGGTTGTTATGTTATTAATATCTATTCAGAATACTTCACAACTATTGACTTGTTGTAAATGGATATTATAAAGAAAATATTTAAATTCTTTCAGCTTATATATATATAATACTTGCTGGGCACTTAAATGATCATCCTTGCTTAATTTAAATGTTTTCAGATAAGTGTGAACAATCAGATGGATCGGTCAAGAACAAGTGAAAAGGAAAGCAAACAGATTAGGTTTACGGTGTCATATAGTAAAGGTTGCGTACTTGGGATTAAACTCTGATAAAGGTAAGATTAGTTTATAATTTATATTAGTGTTATTATTATTAGTAATATTTCCGCTCATAGAAATGGTATCATGAAGTATCGAGTTCAGGTTTCAAGTATCCGGGTTCGAGGACTTTACTTCCTTCCTGGGAACGACCTAGTCGATTAATATTGTGAATTATAATAATGATGATAAATGTTATTAAATATATTGAGGTATCTTTTTATGAAGTCACGAAAGTTTATATATATATATATATATATATATATATATATATATATATATATATATATATAAATTTTATTTTATTAGTATTATTAATGTAATAAAATAGAAAAGCTTTTTATATAAAACAGAATAGTTTTATAAAGTTATTTATTTTATTAGACAATAATTAGAATATAATATATTTTATTATGCATAGTGTTTTGCATAGTAAAATCTTTTTATATAAAATAGAATATTTTTATAAATTTATTTATTTTATTAGACAATAATTAGAATATAATATATTTTATTATGCATAGTGTTTTGTATAGTAAAATCTTTTTATATAAAATAGAATACTTTTATAAAGTTATTTGTTTTATTAGACAATAATTGGAATATATTATATTTTATTATGCATAGTGTTTGCATAGTGTCTGCATAGTGTTTGTATAGTAAAATCTTTTTATATAAAACAGAATATTTTTATAAAGGTATTCATTTTATTAGATTATAAATAGAATATATTATATTTTATTTAAAAGATTTTGTTTTATTAGAATATTTTATTAATACTGCATAGTAAATCAATGTGGACCGTCCGTTTAAAAGTAAATCAATCTGGACCGTTCATGAATTAGTTACTATTCAGTCCATTCTCCTATAAATAGAAGCTCATTCCTTCATTATTTCTTACGAATTCACTAAAAATCTAGAGAGAGAAAGAAGAAGAGAAGTCTGCTACCTCACTTTTCTATTATCCAGTTTCTTCTAAGGTAAGGGGTATTATTTCTTTCGTATTCATTAAGAGAATTTCTGTTATTCCATTCTTTATTATTCTGTTGGAATAACCTGTATACGCGGGCTACCCTATACTTGGTGAAATTCTTCTGTTATTCCATTCTTTATTATTATGTTGGAATAACTTGTATATGCGAAGTACCGCATACATGTTAAAATTCTTCTGTTATTCCATTCTTTATTAGTTTGTTGGAATATCCTGTCGGTGCATATTATGCCTGACCTAGTTCTATTAATTATTATTCTATTGAAATAACTTGTCTGTGCGATTTATCGCATTCATATGGATTTCTGTTGTTATTCCATTCTTTATTATTCTGTTGGAATATCATGTCGGTGCGAATTTCACCTGACCTGGTTCCGTTCTTTATTATTCTGTAGGAATATCCTGTTTGTGCAGTCTATCGCACGCATGGTGAATCCTTCTATTATTCCATTTTTTATTATTCTGTTGGAATAACCTATCTATGTGGATTATCACATTCATGGTGAATGATCCTTTGTATTCATTCTTTATTAATTTGTGGAAATAATCTGTTGACGTGGATTACCGCATGGCGGGCAAAAATCTATTTACAGTTTCATATATTCTATTATACTCTGTGGTGGGTTAAAGTTTTGGCTTCTATACTCCATGAATTAGTAGAATATCCTGGATATTTGCGCTTCATCCAGTATCTTTTCATGAAAATAATCTTCTGTGCATTCTTGAATTTTACTCCACAAAGAAGTATCATGTTGGCAATTTGGACGTTATTGGTTCCTGGATAAATTAATTCTTCAACTTGTTTTATTGAATTCTTATATCATTGTCATCATTCTCATGTTTATTTTATGTTGAAAGTCATTTGTGGCCTGTAGTGCATAGATGGACTTGGTATGATTATGACCAGGGATTAATCGGTATAATCATGATCGTAATATTACAAATGATGTGGTAAAAGTCCTCATTGGCCCGTAGTGCATTGATGGACATTTGTTGGCATGATCATGACCATTGATGAATACACGAATATCTTTGGCTCGTAGTGCATGGATAATTTGTGGTTGTGATACTAATGAATATCATTAGCCGTAGTGCATGGATGATGTGGATTATTTATTAAGCTGAGTCCCAGCGATAAAAGTGATGAAAAACCTTTTTAAAACATAAAAGATAATAGATTTTATTCTCTACTTGACTCTTTTAATGGATTGCTTGTTCCGCTGCAGTTAAACTTGATGTTTGTTATATTTTATCAGTTTAACATTGTTGAAGACTAATGATAATTTATTATACATTATATTAGTCATAATATTTCTTACTGGGCTAGTTGAGTTCACCCCTTTCTTTCACTGTTCTCTTCAGGAACTGAGAACGTAGCCTGGACTAGTCGGAGAACGGAGTGACGGTCCAGATGATAGTATTAGTAGTCCTCACTATTCTGTTAAATAGTGTGACAATAAATATAATGAGGACTCCTTTGAGTGTGGATATTATCTAGATTACAATATTCTTATTAAAACTCTCAATTTATGTTTTGTCGTATTTTACACGACAACTGTATTATTAAGTTGTATTTGTATTCTGTACCATGTATTTGGCAACTCAAGATGGGTGATGTATACCTATTTTGGGGGCGTCACGGTTATTCCATTCTTTATTATTATGTTGGAATAACCTGTCTATGCGAAGTACTGCATACATGGTGAAATTCTTCTATTATTCCATTCTTTATTATTCTGTTGGAATATCCTGTCTGTGCGGATTACGCATGACCTGGTTCCATTCTTTATTATTCAGTTGGGAATAGCCTGTTTGTGCGGTCTATCGCATGCATGGTGAATTCTTCTGTTATTCCATTCTCTATTATTCTATTGGAATAACCAGTCTATGTGGATTACCATATACATGGTGAATGATCCTTTGTATTCAATTCTTATTAAATTGTGGAAATGATCTGTCTACGTGGATTACCGCATGGTGGGTGAAAATCCATTTGTAGTTTCGTAATTTTTCTTTCCCTCAAAAATTCTGGAAAAATTTGAAATGTTAATTTGATGAGTTTTCTAGATTGTGTCCAAAAATGATGATTTTTGGATGTATAGATTATGAGTTATGAATTTTATGGGGAAAAAATATTTTAAAAGTAAACCCTTATAACTCCATGTGATTAACTCCAAAATTGGTAAAATTTTTATTGGGAGTACATTTATATAACAAGAGTATACCCTGTAAATTTCGGAATTTTTGGACAAACGTACAATTTATGATAATTGTCTAAATATTCCGCAGTTTTGGTCATATGAAAAATAGTAAATGAATTTTAAAATTTTGAGAAAAATATATGTTCAATATGGGACTATATTCTGCTAAATCCTAGAAACAAAATATTTTTGGGACTGATTTGGTATTTTTCATGAAAATGAACTAGTTATGAGTAAATGAATTAAATATGTTATGTGAAGTAACAAAATTGAAAAATATGATTTTATGGCTTGGGAATCCTATATAAGGAATATGTAGATTTTTGATGAGGGATTTGATCATTGGTGATGAAATCTTATGAGTATGACATTTTTGAATGATTAAATGCATTATTTGGTAAAGTGTAAATAATTCAAATAAATTGTTTATAAGTTGAAGAAGTGATTAAAATATTGTTATAATATTAATAATATTAGATTATGAGTTTATTAAGTGATTGATAAAATTTGGATAAATTTAAAGTCTTTAATATTTATCCTTGATTTCGTTTGATTAATGCTTATATCATTGTCATCATCCTCAATGCTTATATTATGATGAAAGTCATCTTTGGCTTACGTACAAAGATGGACTGTTGATTATTGGTTTTACAGTTGTATATCTTTGGCTTACGTGCAAAGATGAACTATTAATTGATGAGTATCTTTGGCTTATGTACATAGATGAACTGTTTATTGGTATGATTATGACAAGGGATCATTCGGTATAATCATGATCCGTAATGTTATAGATGATATGGTAAAAGTCCTCATTAGCCCGTAGTGCATTGATGGACAGTTATTGGTATGATTATAATTATGGATTATTCGGTATAATCATGACCATTGATGATTACATGAATATCCTTGGCCGTAGTGCAGGGATGATTCGATGATATGGCTTATTTATTAAGCTGAGTCTCAGCGATAAAATATTGATTATACACTTTTAATTAGAAAAAGATAGTAGATATCATGCTCTACTTGACTCTTCTAAAATACAGTTGTATATCTTTGGCATGTAGTGCAAAGATGAATTGTTAATGAATATCATTGGTCGTAGTGCAAAGATGAATTTATTAGTATGATTATGTACAGGAATTGCGATTTGGTATAACCATGATTTTTTATGTTTCAGGTGAAGATAGGTGATAAAAATTATCTTCGACCTGGGTGCGAAGAGGAATTTAGAATCACAATTATGATTATGAGTTATTCATATGATTGTGGACATGAATTTTTGATTGATGTTACAGAGATAAAACATTATTGGTGGACTTTTAACATGAAGAAGATAATAGACCTGATGGTCTATTTAACTCTTCTAATGGATTGCTCGTTCCGCTGCAACTACGGTTGAAAAGTTTTATCATCTACCATATGTTCTAAATCTCTGATTTATTACTGATGAAGGCTATTGATAATTTAATTATCTTTAGTTATAATATTCTTTACAGGGCTAGTTGTGCTCACCCTTTTTGCTTCACAATTCCTTTCAGGTAATAAGAGTGTAGCTGGGTCGAGCAGGGGTAACAGGGGATAAGAACGGTGGTATATAGTTGTTGAGGTTTCCCCTGAAATAATATGGAAATAATTTTATTGAGAATTTCAAATAAGTGTGTCGTATTTTATACGTCATTTTAACCGTTGATTTTGGTGAACCGGATAGGGAGAGGTGAACCCAACTTTGGAAGGGTATTTTGTCACAATCATACAAGATGTCTAATGACAGACGACTTCGTGTTATCATAAGACATGGTTATGCACATGCACTTGCTATTATATCTATGAGCACTACCTATATAATCTTGAAGTTTGGTTGAATTATAATTCTCAATTGGAGACAATGGAGATAATTATATATCAAGAGAAGACTCACCATTGGAAAGAGCATGACAGTAATCTTCTCATTCTTCTTTGGAGTCTTAAAATATTTGCTGTTGTATTTTATATGACATTGTAATAATTTGAGTTTGGATACTGTCTACGAGACAATATTGTATTAAAACTCATAGCTTATGTGTTGTCGTACTCTGCACGACAGTTCAACAGTTGTATAAATAAAGTTTGTATGTGATTTTTATAGTATGATATCTGCAGGGACGGATCCAGCTTGAAAATTCAGTGGGGTCAAATTTAAAAATAAAATTTATTAAGAATAAAAATTAAGTTAATAAAATGAATCACAAAACTAAATAATTCTCAAATATTGTTCCCAATAATATTTTTTGAGATTTTATTGCTTGAAATTATTGCATGATAGCCTCATTTTTAATAGTTACAAAAATATCATATTTCAATAACATGTACGTGCCTTCTTCCAATTCCCCTACCTCTTCACACACACATACACACACACACACACACATATATATATATATATATATATATATATATATATATATATATATATATATATACAGAACCGATCAGGTGAGGGCTCCCTTACTTTGTTAAAATGTGAATTTTTTTATTTGTTTAAAACAACTAATTTTTTTAATATTTTATGGAACTGGAATTTTTCTATAATACAATGTTTTGGGCGTGATTTGGATACCTATACCAAAAAATGTATATACAGTCTGCACAGACTGTACAGACCTATTTTGTTATACGTATCCAAATCACATCCAAAACACTCTATTATGAAAAAATTTCAGTTCCATAAAATATTAAACTTTTTTTTAGTTGTTTTAAAAAAAACCAAAAAAAAAAGTTCGTATTTTAACAAAGTAAGGGAGCCCTTACATACATACATATATATATATATATATATATATATATATATATATATATATATATATATATATATATATATATATATATCTTCTACTACTACTACTACTACCACCACCACCACCACCACCACCACCACTACGACTACGACCACCACCACCACCACCACTACTAATGAAATGACACATGTCTACATAATATTGGAATATTTATTAGTCATTGTTTTTTTTTTGAAAAATTCGGGTAAATTATAGAAATTATAAACGAAATATTTCATAATTTTTAGTAACTGTAACTCCTCTGTTTTTTACCTTCTTGGTATTCTGGAGAAGTAAATTGATCAAGATAATAAAATACTTAAGTTCTTATAGTAGTATTTTATTTTAACAATATATATAGTAGTATATATTTTTTTCAATAACATTATAGTAGTGTACTAATATAACTGTAGTACTCTATTTATTTATTTCACCATGCTCTAAAATTTGTGAATATATTATTGGGAGAAGATAAATATAATGATGTTGATCTCGAATTTTATACTACCACCACCACCACCACCACTACAACAACAACAACAACCACCACCACCACCACCACTACTACTAATGAAATGACACATATCTACATAATATTGGAATATTTATTAGTCATTGTTTTTTTTTGAAAAATTCGGGTAAATTATAGAAATTATAAACGAAATATTTCATAATTTTTAGTAACTGTAACTTCTCTGTTTTTTACCTTCTTGGTATTCTGGAGAAGTAAATTGATCAAGATAATAAAATACTTAAGTTCTTATAGTAGTATTTTATTTTAACAATATATATATTAGTATATTTTTTTTTCAATAACATTACAGTAGTGTACTAATAGAATTGTAGTACTCTATTTATTTATTTCACCGTGCTCTAAAATTTGTGAATATATTAATAATTGTAGTATATATATAGTATGAAGATGTGAAAATCCAGTGGGGCCAGGTGCCCCCTGTGAAATCCCAGATTTTATGAATAAAGAATTAATTTTCTCGAAATAATTTTTTAATATTATGTTGTGAATTTGAGATAATATTATAGTTGTGGGTAGTATTTATAAATTTTACAAAGTATTCAAGTTGTTATATTATATTCGATTGGTCAAGGAATATTCTTTGTGTCAGAAAATATTCGTACGACGGTACAATTATTGGTGGACCCCACAACGGAATTATTGTCGGATTGAGAAAATGACAAAAATATTTTATTGAAAATAACGGCGAAAGTTTTACCGTTGATACTGTTGAACTACTGGGTTGTAAAATTACAATAATACGCATTGTTGCATAGTAGCACACGGTATTGATTATTGATATTTATGTGAGAAGTCGCTCAGTTTGATTCAATTATCACTACTAAAAAATGGTCATTTGTGATGGCCAAAATCCATCACAAAAAGTAGGAAAACCATCATGAAAAGTTTACGTGATGGCTTTAAGCATCACAAAGGCCGTCTTGTATACGCCCATCATGAAAGGTTTTACGTGATGGTTTTGGCAATCACGCAAATGTTTAGTGCTTTTGTGATGATTAATACAATCACATTAACACGTAATCTATTGTGATTGTCAAAGTCATCACAAAAAAATAAAACTTTAGGGATCAAATATAAGAACGTGAATATCTATTTACGTATAATTTAGTTCACTGTATTAATTGTATTTATATTAATTGTATCAAATGATACTTGTAGGATTCGAACCCTCTCCCATTTGCAAACTAAATAACGAGTATTACCACTGCAGCAAAGTTTAGATCATGATTATAATTTTAAAAGAAAATATAAAAGAAAACATATGTGAGTTGACTTATTAAACAAAATTACTTTCACATAAGATTTGGTGATTGCAATGGCAATCACAAATACTCTATAATAATGGTAAAATTAGTCATCACTAAGAGCCATCATATATTTTATTGTTTTGTGATGGCTTAAAAATTCCATCACAAAATACCTACTTTTTGTAATTACAAATAAAAGTCGTCACAAAAATCTATCTTTTTTAATGATTGTCACGACCGTCATAAAATATTATTTTGATTATTTCTTACATTAAAATATTAGTGATAACTTAAATGCAATCACGAAAAAGGTATATCTATAAGTGATGACTTAGTGCGTCATAAAACAAAAATTTATTTTGCGTGAAAAAATTGGTGTGATTGACATGATCATCACAATTATAATACATTGATGGCAAGATTAGTCATCACTAAGAGCCATCATATATACTATTATTTTGTGATTGCTTAAAAAGTCCATCACAAATTACTATCTTTTGTGATTATTTTTAAAAATTGTCACAAAATTCTGTCACGTATTCTTGTTTTTCTAGTAGTGTATTGTCAATTAATAATATGAATTATTATAGCGATGATGACGTTTTGTTTTATTCGTATTATTAACGTAATAAAATAGAAACATCTTTTTATATAAAACAGAATACTTTATTAAAGTTATTCTATAAATAGAATATATTATATTTAATTATGCATAGTGTTTTGTACAGTGTTTGCATAGTAAAAATCTTTTTATATAAATAGAATATATTATAATTTATTTAAAAGATTTTTCTTTAAATATGGACCGTCAGATTAAAGTAAATCAATCTGGATCGTTCATGGATTAGTTACTATGCATTCCATTTTCCTATAAATAGAAGCTCATTCCTTCATTATTTTCTTACGAATTCACTGAACTCTAGAGAGAGAAACTATAGAGAGATAGAAGAAAAGCTTTTTGCTACTTAACTTTTCTTTTCCTATATCCAGTTTCTGTTACGGTAAGGGATATTATTCTTTCTTATTCATGAAGAGAACTGTTGTTATTCCATTTCTTATTATTCTGTTGGAATAACCTGTATACGCGGTCTACCCTATACTTGGTGACATTCTTCTATTATTCTGTTGGAACATCATGTCTGTGTATTTTACACCGGACCTGGTTCCGTCTTTATTATTATTCCGTCGGAACATCCTGTCTGTGTGTTTTACACCGGACCTGGTTCCGTCTTTATTATTATTCCGTTGGAACATCCTGTCTGTGTTTTTTACACCGGACCTGGTTCCGTCTTTATTATTTTGTTGGAACTTCCTGTCGGTGTAAATTTTGCCTGACCTGGTTCCGTTATTATTATTCTGTTGGAATAACCTGTCTCTGCGAAGTACCGCATGCATGGTAATTTTTGTTGTTATTCCATTCTTTATTATACTCAGTTGGTTAAAGTTTTATCTTCTATACTCCATGAAATTAGTAGAATATCCTTGATATTTGCGCTTCATCCAGTATCTTTTCATGGAAATATTCTTCTGATCATTCTTGAATTTTACTCTACAAAGCAGTATCATGTGGACAATTTGGACATTAGTAATTCTTGGACAAATTAATTCTTGAACTTGTTTTATTGAATTCTTATATCATTGTCATCATCCTCATGTTTATATTTTTTTGAAAGTCATCTGTGGCCTGTAGTGCATGGATGGACTTGGTATGATTATGACCAGGGATTGTTCGGTGTAATCATGATCGTAATGTTACAACTGATGCGGTAAATGTCCTCATTGGCCGTATTGCATTGATGGACAGTTGTTGGCATGATCATGGCCATTGATGAATACACAAATGTCCTTGGCCTGTAGTGCATGGAATTTGTGGTCGTGACCCTAATAAATATCCTTGGCCGTAGTGCAGAGATGATGTGGTTTGTTTATTAAGATGAGTCTCAGCGATAAAAGTGATGAAAAAATTTTTAAATCATAAAAGATAGTAGATTCTATTCTCTACTTGACTCTTTTAATGGATTACTTGATCTGCTGCTGTTAAACCTGATGTTGTTATATTTTATCAGTTTAATACTGTTGAAGGCTAACGATAATTTATTCTGCATTATCTTAGTTTTAATATTTCTTACTGGGCTAGTTGAGCTCACCCTTTCTTTCATTGTTCTCTTCAGGAAATGAGAACATAGCTGGGACTAGTCGGGGAACGGAGTGACGGTTCAGAGGATAGCATTAGTAGTCCTCACTATTCTGTGAAATAGTGTATTAATAATTGTAATGAGGACTCTTTTTGAGTTTGTATAATCTCTAGTAGACAATAATTACATTCAAACTCACAGTTATGTTTTGTCGTATTGTACACGACAGTTGTATTAGTATGTTATATTTGAATTTTGTACCATGTATCTGACGACCTAAGATGGGTGATGTATACCTAATTTTGGGGGCATCACAGTTGGTATCAAAGCTTAGGAATATGATCCCTGGCTAAGATGTGAGACTAGAACTAGGAGGGGAGAGACGGGGAATTCCTTCACTAATATGATCTACTTAAATTTATTTTTTATTTAATTGGTCGGTCAAAGTATAGGGATAATATGTGATATGTTAATTAACCCTTGTTTTGTGGCAGTGTTTGAAAATGGCATCCGAGAATGTTGAGATTATCAATGGAGCACAGAAGACCGTTGAGTCTCCACAGATCAATAATCAGGATAATGTGCAACTAGAAGACAATACTCCTCAAGAAAATAATAACACCGATGAAATGGTGAATGATGGGATGGTCAGAGGCTTTATGCAATTCATGCAACAACAGGCTAAGGCAGCTCCTGTCCAAAATGTAGGTAAAAATACTGATAACTCTCGGACGGTCACCGCTAAGCAGTTTAAGGAGCAATTCATGCAACAACGGGAGAAGGCGGCTCCTGTTCATAATGCAGGAAGAAACAATGGCAACCCATGGTTGGTCACCGCTAATTAATTCAAGGAGCTGGGACCACCAGAGTTTTTGGGAAAGCCAGAACCACTTAAGGCGGAGACGTGGTTAAAGCAGATCACCAAGATATTTGATGTCTTGGGATGCTCCGAGGAGCAAAAGGTTCCCTTTGCCACCTTTATGTTGCGTGAAGAGGTAGATTACTGGTGGGAATCGGTAAAACGTACTCAACCTGCCGTACTGAAGATGTCTTGGGAGAAGTTCCAAGAGCTGTTCAACGACAAATACTTTCCCGAAAGTATTCGTCACATAAAGGAGGTGGAGTTTATCAAATTGGAGCAAAACAATATGACCGTGTCGCAATACAAGGCAAAATTTATGGAGTTATCCCGGTTTGCGTCCCACTTGGTGGATAATGAAGAGAGAATGGCACGATTATTTTTAAGAGGTTTGAAGTCGGAGATACGTCAACATCTTATTTCTCATAAACTGTGTTTGTATTCAGATGTTGTAAATAGGGTTCAGTTGGTGGAGCGCGATAACGAGTCAACCAAACCAAAAGAGAGCAGCCGACAAAATGATAATACCGGTGATAACAATCATCAAAGCGGTGATAATAAGCATGGAGGGAATCAACATATCAGAAATGGTAACCACTTCGGTAATAATCATGGCCAAAATAATAAGAATGAACATTTCAAGAAGAGAAGGTTCAACAATGACGTAAAGACGTCGGTACCAGCACCCGTTTTAAAGGAAGAAGAACGACCACCGGTCGTATGTTTCAAATGCGGACAGGAGGGACACATCCGTCCAAACTGTACGCAGCAGTCCAAAGCATGTTTTAATTGCAGAAGAGAAGGTCATCTAGCTCGATTTTGTCGTATGATGAAGTCAATTCCAGCTGGGATAATGATGCCAAAGGATGTCCCAGACAAGCCAAAGCTAGTAGTTTAAGAGAGAGCATTTTTTTCCTCTCGTGACGAGGAACCTGAATAAAATTATCACGGGTAAGTTAATCATAAGCTCTTACGAAGTCTATACCGTGTTAGATACCGGCTCTACTCACTCTTTTATTTCACCTAGTTGTGTTCAATGTTTGTTCTTAACTCCGGAGAAGTTAAACTTTGATTTATCTATTGAAACTCTATTGGGAGAAACCTTCGTTACCTCCACTGTTTATAAATCTTATTTGATTCAAATCGACACTTTCACGTTACGTGTTGATCTTGTCCCTTTGAAAATACTTGCCTTTGATGCGATTTTAGGAAACGATTGGTTAACTACTCATCATATTTTTCATAAGGTTGTTAGCTTTCATATTCCTAACCAACCTATTATGCGAATTCAAGCAACCAAACCACTAAATTCAATCATTGTCATATCAAGCCATAAGTAAAGAGCCATGATCCTTTTGTTGATGACTTCCTTGTGTGGAATGCACCGAAGCCAGACTTTCTGTAGGCGACGTCGTGAATGACGATAACAAGTTGATAGGTATCATTATGAGGTGCTATCTAGGTTAAGGGATAGAAGTCACAGTTGGTATCAATGTGATGTACTATCCAAGTCTTGGATGTGAGTAAAAGTTTTGAATGATATTTTTATCATTAATAAATCTCTTGACGTATTCCTGAAAACTTCTTAGTCTACCCCAGAGCGTGAAATCGAATTTTGTATTGACACCAGTACAAAACCCATTTCTTAAACCCTCAAAATAATTTTTTCAACTAAAACAAAAGTAACATGCACCAAAGACGTTGACTCGAGCTGTTGAAGATTACGATCGTACTATTCAATATCATCGTGGAAGAGCGAACGTGGTAGCTGACGTGTTGAGTAGAAGATCGTATGCATTTACAAGTGCGATGTTGTTAACACAAAGACTCATTTCGTATAACTTGCAAATGATTAAGATAGAGTTAAAGACTCTAGGGACCCACGTGAAGATAAAGAATATACGAGTAAAATTGACTCTAATTGATAAAGTTAAAGACGCTCAAGCTACATACCCGAATCTGATGAATGTGAAGAAGAAGGTTCAAGAGGGTGTTATTTTAGAAGCAAGAGTTGCTGAAGAGAGGAAATCTCAACCCTCGATTTAATTGGCCCATTTGAAATCCTCGATTGAGTAGGAACTGTGGCTTATAGACTCATTTTACCGCCAAATATATTGCGTGTTCATAACGTTTTTTTTCGTATCGATGTTACGTAAATATGTGGACGACCCGAACCACATTATTAATTTAGAACCGGACGAGATAGCGGATGATTTAACGTTTGAAGAGATACGTGTTACAATCTTGGATAAGAAGAATCGTATTCAACACTCAAAGGTTATATCTCAAGAGTTAGATTTTGAAGTGAAGTCAAGGTATCCTCACCTGCTCGGCATACCAGGTACATAAGTAAATTTCGAGGGCAAAATTCCATAAGGAGGGGAGATTGTGAAACCCCAGATTTTATGAATAAAGAATTAATTATCTCGAAATAATTTTTTAATATTATGGTGTGAATTTGAGATAATATTATAGTTGTGGGTAGTATTTATAAATTTTGCAAAGTATGCAAGTTGTTATATTATATTCGATTGGTCAGTGAATATTCTTTGTGTCGGAAAATATTCGTACGACGATACAATTATTGGTGGACCCCACAACAGAATTATTGTCGGATTGAGAAAACGACAAAAATATTTTATTGAAAATAATGGCGGAAGTTTTACCGTTGATACTGTTGAACTACTGGGTAGTAAAACTACAGTAATACGCATTGTTGCATAGTAGCACACGGTATTGATTATTGATATTTATGTGAGAAGTCGCTCAGTTTGATTCAATTATTGTCGATTAATAATATGAATTATTATAGCGATGATGACGTTTTGTTTTATTCGTATTATTAACGTAATAAAATAGAAACATCTTTTTATATAAAATAGAATACTTTATTAAATTTATTCTATAAATAGAATATATTATATTTTATTATGCATAGTGTTGCATAGTGTTGCATAATGTTTGTATAGTAAAAATCTTTTTATATAAATAGAATATATTATATTTTATTTCAAAAAATTTTCTTTAAATATGGACCATCAGATTAAAGTAAATCAATCTGGATTGTTCATGGATTAATTACTATGCATTCCATTTTCCTATAAATAGAAGCTCATTCCTTCATTATTTTCTTACGAATTCACTGAACTCTAGAGAGAGAAACTATAGAGAGATAGAAGAAAAGCTTTTTGCTACTTAACTTTTCTTTTCCTATATCCAGTTTCTGTTACGGTAAGGGATATTATAATTTCTTATTCATGAAGAGAACTGTTGTTATTCTATTTCTTATTATTCTCTTGGAATAACCTTTATACGCGGTCTACCCTATACTTGGTGACATTCTTCTATTATTCTGTTGGAACATCCTATCTGTGTGTTTTACACCGGACCTGGTTCCGTCTTTATTATTATTCCGTTGGAACATACTGTCTGTGTGTTTTACACCGGACCTGGTTCCGTCTTTATTATTATACCATTGGAACATACTATCTGTGTGTTTTACACCGGACCTGGTTCCGTCTTTATTATTCTGTTGGAACATCCTGTCGGTGCAAATTTTGCCTGACCTGGTTCCGTTATTATTATTCTGTTGGAATAACATGTCTCTGCGAAGTACAGCATGCATGGTAATTTCTGTTGTTATTCCATTCTTTATTATACTCAGTTGGTTAAAGTTTTGTCTTCTATACTCCATGAAATTAGTAGAATATCCTTGATATTTGCGCTTCATTCAGTATCTTTTCATAGAAATATTCTTCTGATCATTCTTGAATTTTACTCTACAAAGCACTATTATGTGGACAATTTGGACATTAGTAGTTCTTGGACAAATTAATTCTTGAACTTATTTTATTGAATTCTTATATCATTGTCATCATCCTCATGTTTATATTTTTTTGAAAGTCATCTGTGGCCTGTAGTGCATGGATGGACTTGGTATGATTATGACCAGAGATTATTCGGTGTAATCATGACCGTAATGTTACAAATGATGAGGTAAAAGTCCTCATTGGCCCGTAGTGCATTGATGGACAGTTGTTGGCATGATCATGGCCATTGATGAATACACAAATGTCCTTGGCCTGTAGTGCATGGAATTTGTGGTCGTGACCCTAATAAATATCCTTGGCCGTAGTGCAGGGATGATGTGGTTTATTTATTAAGCTGAGTCTCAGCGATAAAATTGATGAAAAAATTTTTAAATCATAAAAGATAGTAGATTCTATTCTCTACTTGACTCTTTTAATGGATTGCTTGATCTGCTGCTGTTAAACCTGATGTTGTTATATTTTATTAGTTTAATACTGTTGAAGGCTAATGATAATTTATTCTGCATTATCTTAGTCATAATATTTTTTACTGGGCTAGTTGAGCTCACCTTTTCTTTCATTGTTCTCTTCAGGAAATGAGAACATAGCTGGGACTAGTCGGGGAACGGAGTGACGGTCCAGAGGATAGCATTAGTAGTCCTCACTATTCTGTGAAATAGTGTATTAATAATTGTAATGAGGACTCTTTTTGAGTTTGTATAATCTCTAGTAGACAATAATTGTATTCAAACTCACAGTTATGTTTTGTCGTATTGTACACGACAGTTATATTAGTAAGTTGTATTTGAATTTTGTACCATGTATCTGACGACCCAAGATGGGTAATGTATACCTAATTTTGGGGGCGTCACACCCCCCTGCCCTAGCCTTAGGTCCGCCCATGGATATTTAGCTACTCAGAATGGGTCGTGTCGACCTATTTTGGGGACGTCACAGTTGCGGTATGTGTAGTTTTAAAATATTTTACTTTTATAATGTTCTTTAATATTAAAAAATTATTAACCAACAACTTTGTACATGCAGGTACATTTGATACCATTTTGTTTGCGAAATGGTAATCCGATGCGTGAGTGGCCCAGCGGTAATCCTACTGTGCAGACCACAAAGATTCGACCGAAACAACACAAAAACTCAGACTATGGCATTTTTGTATGCAAGTATGTTGACTGTTTCGTAAGGTCCAATGTTAATATTTGCGAAGAGAAGTAGTCCTTGGAAGATGTCACGGTCTTTCGTTACCGCATCGCATAAGAAATCCGCAAGATTACTTCCGGCCTCTGAGATGTAGAACTTGTCCAGCATTATCTAATGTACATATTAATTAATAAGAATATCTATTTGGTTGAACTGTATGGGATTTTTAAATTCATAACTTAGTAATATTAATATTATTTAATCACATAAAACCACTTCATATTATTAATACGGAAAATAATATCTATTTGGTTGAACTGTATGGATATTATTATTCGGATTAATATTGATTTTAACATTATTTATATTAATATTAAAAATAATTATTAATATTATTTTTAATAATATTAATACATGAATATCATACTCTCATACTCAAATAATAATAATAATAATAATAATAATAATAATAATAATAGTGTAATAATAAAATAAATTATTATAATCTAACTCCATTTAAATTCCACTACCAATTTACTACCACTTTCATAAATAGATAAGGCATTCATTTTCTATCATCAAAACTTAAAATGATATTAATAATTAGAAACATAAAAATAATAATAAGTTATGAATTGCTGAATAATAATATTAAACTTAATATAATAATAATATATAGATTTTGGGGGAATGTAAAGTTTTAATATAAAGACAAATCTTTGTGAGAAATAAATAGTTAGGCCCATGGTGCTCGGGTGGTCATATGACGAGGGTATAGAGTTGGAGGTTGTGAGTTCGAATCTGTTTAGCAGTGATTAATTGAAAATAATTCTTTTAAAGGCCAGGGGATATTTTTATTATTTTTTATTGTAAGCCGGTTCAAGCTGTCACGGCTGTGCATTTTAAATTTTTTTTATTCTTAGCCGGTACAGCTTGTACCGACCGGACTATTTTATATTTTTTTTTTATGTGATTTCAATGTGCTGAGTCATCAAATGCGTAAAAAAAATAGTTCGGTGGGTACAAGTTGTGCCGGCTGGAGTATTTTAATATTAAAAAATCATTTTCAAATTATTTAAATGACAACAGTTGACCAACTATAATAATATATTAAAATAAAGGCCGATAAAGCTTGTGTCGGCTAAGCATTTGTTGATTATTTATCACATTCAATCTAAGTCATCCAATTAATTGATCTACGGTTGAAAAGTGGGTTGTTAGAATAGTGTTCATGGCAATCGGTTGCCACGAATGGATTCCCATATATATATATATATATATATATATATATATATATATATATATATATATATATATATATATATATATATTAACAGCAGAGAGTGTTGATCATTTTGGAAGTAACACACAAAACAAGTTAACAAGAGTTCTATAAACCATTAGAAGTCATTTGTGAAGCTTGTAAGTTTGTAACTAGTCAAACTGTGGAAGATATATTTGGTATTCGTGATAACGTAATCCAAATTATCGCTGAGAGTATTGTTCGTAAAACATGTGATTCTAGCCGTTCGTGATTAATTGTGGGAATACGCTTTAAGAGGTAACTAATTTTTTTTAAAAAATCTTTCTATTTATATATGTTGCATGTATGCATAATTTTATTACATTGGTATCAGAGATACTAGTGCTAAAATGTGTGCCCTACATGTTGTTCATGATGTCATATATGCATGTGTTTTATGTTTTTTGCTACAAGAAAGAAAGCTTGAATAACATGTTAATGGTAAAACATGTTAGAGATATTATTTGAGCATGAATATCAGTATATTCTAGCTTATATGATGGTTATATAGCTTGTAAAATTTAGTGCTAATTGGTTTTGTATTTTGGGAGAAA
>CM035106.1:10661141-10688641 GCA_020205505.1 Panax japonicus | reverse complement strand
CCGAATTTTATGAAATAAAAGTATTCAATTTTTCTATTTTAGTAAATAGTTAAATTGATAAAAGGTTAAAGTTAAGGGTGATATGTGAATTTTTTTTCGAAGTAGACAAGTTGTCATAAAATACCCGGTTACTATTCACCCAAATTACTATTCACTCTAGTATTGTTCACTCGAGTATATGGGACACTTTTTGTGTCGGAGTTACTATTCACGAATTACTATTCACGGGTTACTATTCACGAGTTACTATTCACCCAAATTACTATTCACTCGAGTATTGTTCACTCGAGTATTTGGGACACTTTTTGTGTCAGAGTACTATTCATGAGTTACTATTCACAAGTTATTATTCACGAGTTACAATTCATGAGTTACTATTTACGAGTTACTATTTATGAGTTACTATTCATGAGTTACTATTCACCCAAACAATATATTTATTTTCGGTCCAAATCATTTTTGGGTACAATATTATTCCGTGAAGAGATGTACTAATTTTTCAGACCGTTGGTTGAAATTATAACAGAAAAGCTTTTTATATAAAACAGAATACTTTTATAAAGTTATTTTATAAATAGAATATATTATATTTTATTGTGCATAGTATTTTGCATAGTAAAAGCTTTTTATATAAAACAGAATACTTTTATAAAGTTATTCTATAAATAGAATATATTATATTCTATTGTGCATAGTATTTTGTATAGTAAAATCTTTTTATATAAAACAGAATACTTTATTAAAGTTATTCTATAAATAGAATATATTATATTTTATTATGCATAGTATTTTGCATAGTAAAATCTTTTTATATAAAACAAAATACTTTTATAAAGTTATTTGTTTTATTAGATAATAATTAAAATATATTATATTTTATTTAAAAGATTTTGCTTTAAATATGGACCGTCCGATTAAAGTAAATCAATCTGGACCGTTCATAGGATTGGTTACTATGCAGTCCATTTCCTATAAATATGAAGCTTAGTTTGAATTGAAAACACACCAGAAGTTCAGAGAATTCTCCTTCTATAATCTTGAGAGTATTTTTTTAGAGTTTAAGAAAACTTTGAGAGTAGTGCAAGTTTTCTTTGAGTATATCGTCGCCCTACTAATCGGAATACTCTTATTTGAAAGGTAAAGGGATATTTTTATAGTAAGGGATATTATTTGTTGTATCCGTAAGGGGTGTTATTCTTTCTTATTCATGAAGAAAACTTCTGTTATTCCCTTTTTTATTATTCTGTCGGAATAACCTGTATACGCGGATTACCGTATACCTGGTGAAGTCCATTGTTATTCCATTATTTATTATTCTGTTGGAATAACCTGTATACGCGGTTTACCCTATACTTGGTGGAATGACCTGTATATGCGGTTTACCCAATACTTGGTGATCTTCTTTTATTATTCCGTATTTATTATTTTGTTGGAATAACCTGTATGCGCGGTTTACCCTATACTTGGTGGAGTGACCTGTATATGTGGTTTACCCAATACTTGGTGATCTTCTTTTATTATTCCGCATTTATTATTCTGTTGGAATATCCTGTCGGTGTGAATTTCACCTGACCTGATCCCAATATTTATTATTTCGCATTTACGATTCTGTCGAAATATCATGTCGGTGTGAATTTCACCTGACCTGGTTCCAATATTTATTATTTCGCATTTACGATTCTGTCGGAATATCTTTTCTGTGCGTTTTACGCCAGACCTAGTTCCATTATTTATTATTCCGCATTTATTATTCTGTTGAGAATAACCTGTTTGTGCGGTCTCTATCGCATGCATAGTGGTGTCTTTTGTTATTCCATTCTTTATTATTCTGTTGGAATAACCTGTCTATGTGGATTACCACATGCATGGTGAATGATCCTTTGTATTCATTCCTTATTAAAATTGTGGAAATGATCTGTATACGTGGATTACCGCATGGTGGGTGAAAATCCATTTGTAGTTTCATATATATTCTTTATTATACTGTTGGCTATTGGTTTTACAGTTGTATGTCTTTGGCATGTAGTGCAAAGATGATATGTTGTTGAATATCTTTGGCCGGTAGTGCAAAGATGATATGTTGTTTGATAGCTTTGACCCGTAGTGCGAAGATGGACAGGTGTATGACATGGTCATGACCACTAGTGATACTAACTAATATCTTTGGACGTAGTGCATGGATAATTCAATGATGTGATTGGCGGGATCATGACCATTAGTTAACAGTTGAATGTCTTTGGTCGTAGTGCACTGACATGCAATTGATTGGTATGATCATGACCATTAATTTTACAGTTGAATATCTTTGGTCCGTAGTGCAAAGATAGACAACTGATTGGTATGACCATTGTTATTACATTTGAATATCTTCAGCCTTTGGGGTAAAGATATTGAGTAAACATTTTATTAAGCCTTTGTGGCAAGAAGGAACTGTTAATTCACATTATTATAAATATGAATTGTGAACTTAATTATAATCTTTAGTGGTTCAGGTGAAGACAAGTTATGAAAGTTCTCTTTGTCTTGGGTACAATGAAGAACTGTTGATGAGTATTACAGGAATGAAATATTAACGATGGACTTTTAATTTAGAGGAGATAGTAGACATTATGTTCTACTTGACTCTTCTAATGGATTGTTTGTTCCGCTGCAACTATGGTTGAAAAGTTTTATTATCTACCATATGTTCTAAATCTCTGATTTATTATTGACAAAAGCTATTGATAATTTAATTATCTTTAGTTATAATATTCTTTACTGGGCTAGTTGTGCTCACCCTTTTGCTTCACAATTCCTTTCAGGTAATAAGAGTGTAGCTGGGTCGAACGGGGATAATAGGGAAATAGTGTGATGGTCCGAGACTGTCGAAGTTTCTCAATACATTATAAAATGACATGACATACAATATATAATTGTATTGAGGACCTAAGATGTGGGTGTCGTATTTTATACGTCACTTAATATTTGATTTTGGCGAACAACAATAGGGTGATGAGAACCCGACTTTGAAAGCGTCAAAAGTGCATCTCATTAGAATAAACAAGATAGTAATTTTCTCGTTCTTCTTAGGGGTCTTAAAATATTTGCTGCTTTATTTTATATGGCATTGTAACAATTTGAGTTTGGATACTGTCTACGAGACAATATTGTATTAAAACTCACAGTTAACTGTGGTCGTATTCTATACGACAGTTCAACAGTTGTATAAATGAAGTTTGTATTTGATTTTTATAATGTGATATCTTGTGACTCGGAATGGGTCGTGTGGACCTATTTTGGGGGCATCACAAAAATGACTTATATATAATATCACAATATGGGAGACTGATTTCTTAAAGTTGGATGGATTTCGTGAAGTATGCATTTTGGACTATTGAAATATTAAATTAATAAACATATAAAATTGAGTGCATGTAATCCTCAAATGTGTGGGCCTTTATTACGAAGTCTGAGGGTTGGTTTAGTAACTAGCACTATAACCATTCCATTTTCAAGCAATGTGGGTTTGGGACTCATCCTCTTGGCCAGTGAACCTTTTTAAATGATGTTCTTATTTATAGCATTGTGTTAGTCTTCGTAAGATGAAACTAATCACTTGAGGTCTCACAGAAAACTTTGTTGGTTGGTTAGGGGAAATGTCAAATTACTTAAAGTAGATTGTGACGTGTTTGACAATGGTAATCTGTGACGCCCCCAAAATTAGGTATACATCACCCATCTTGAGTCGTCAGATACATGGTACAGAATTCAAATACAACTTACTAAAACCACTGTCGTGTATAATACGACAAAATACAACTGTGAGTTTGAATACAATAAATATCCACTAGAGATCATACAAACTCAAAAGGAGTCCTCAATACAATTATTGTCACACTATTAAGCAGAATAGTGAGGACTACTAATACTATTCTCTGGTCCATCACTCCGTTCCCCGACTCGTCCCAGCTATATTCTCATTTCCTGAAGAGAACAGTGAAAGAAAGGGTGAGCTCAACTAGCCCAGTAAGAAATATTATGACTAAGATAATGCAGAATAAATTATCATTAGCCTTCAACAGTGTTAAACCGATAAAATACAATAAATATCAAGTTTAACTACAGCGGAACCAGCAATCCATTAAAAGAGTCAAGTAGAAAATAAAATCTACTATCTTTTATGTTTTAAAAGGTTTTTCATCATCGTTATAGCTGAGACTCAGCTTAATAAATATTCCACATCATCGAATCACCCCCGCACTACGGCCAAGGATATTCTTTAGTATCACGACCACAATTATTCATGCACTACGGCCAAGAATATTTGTGTATTCATTAATGGTCATGATCATGCCAACAACTGTCCATCAATGCACTACGGGCCAATGAGGATATTTAATTTTTACATCATTTGTAATATTACGGTCATGATTACACCGAATAATCCCTGGTCATAATCACACCAAGTCCATCTATGCACTACAGGCCACAGATGACTTTCAACAAAATATAAACATGAGGATGATGACAATGATATAAAAATTCAATAAAACAAGTTCAAGAATTATTTAATCCAAAAATTATTAACGTCCAAATTTTCAACACGATACTGTTTTGTGGTGTAAAATTCAAGAATGATCAGAAGAAGATTTCCATGAGAAGATACTGGATGAAGCGCAAATATCAAGGATATTCCACTAATTTCATGGAGTATAGAAGTCAAAGTTTTATCCAACTGAGTATAATAAAGAATGGAATAACAAAAGAAATCGCCATGCATGCGATAGACCGCACAGACAGGTTATTCCAGCAGAATAATAATAACGGAACCAGGTCAAGTGAAATTCACACCGACAGGATGTTCCAACAGAATAATAAATAATGGAACCAGGTCCGGTGTAAAACGCACAGACAGGATATTCCAACAGAATAATAATAAAGACGGAACCAGATCCGGTGTAAAACACACAGATAGGATGTTCCAACAGAATAATAATAAAGATGGAACCAGGTCCGGCGTATAGCACAGACAGGATATTCCGACAGAAATATAAAGACAGAATAGGAAATGGATGTCACCAAGTATAGGGTGTTCCGCGTATACCGGTTATTCCAACAGATTAATAATGAATGGAATAACATAAGGATTTTACCAAGTATAGGGTACACCGCGTATACAGGTCATGTATAGGGTATGCCACTTTTACAGGTTATTCCAACAGAATAACAAAGAATGAACATAAGTTCTCTTCAAGAAGAAAGAATAACACCCCTTACTTTATTTAGGAGACGGAATACTGCAGTAGTGTAGTAACCGAATACTCTTCTTCTTTCTCTCTTATTCTCTCTATACTTTCTCTCTCTATAGCTTGAGCGAATTCGTGGAAAATAATGAAGCCCTAGGCCTCTATTTATAGAAGATTTATTACTATTTACGAAAGTATTTACTATTTACGAAGGTAATTACTATTGACGAAGGTAATTACTATTTACGAAGGTAATTACTATTTACGAAGATAATTACTATTTACGAAGGTAATTATTATTTACTAAGGTAATTATTATTTACTAAGGTAATTACTATTTACGAAAAAGACTGATGATGACATATGCCCCCCCATAATTAAACTTACCACAAACGTCTAATAATAGACTCTTTATATACATCAAGGATTGAATAAAAATTATCAGAAATCATTTTATTTTTTTAATCAACACATATTTAATCTTTCAACAATTATTAATCATTTATAACTTGTCGTCTCAATTATTGTTTAAATAATATAACATATTATACAGATGATGCTGTGACAATAATTGAATCAATAATATAAGAGATATGATGCAGCAATTACTGTAGCAATAATTGAGTATAGCTGAGTGACTTCTCACGTAAGCATCAATAATTAATACCGTGTGCTACTATGCAACAACGCGTATTACTGTACTTTTACTACCGAGTAGTTCAACAGTTTTAACGGTAACACCTCCGCCGTTATTTTATAGAAAGATAATTTTGTCGTTTTCTAACTACGACAATACTTCCGTTGTGGGGTCCACCAATGATTGTGCCGTCGTACGAATATTCCCAGACAAAAAGAATATTCCCCGACCAAACGAATATTTTATAACAACTTGCGTACTTTGCAAAATTTATAAATATTACCCACAACTATATATTTTATCAAATTTATTCCATAATATTCAAAAATAATAATTATGAAAATTCATTTTTATTTATAAAAACTGGGGTCTTACAACCTCCCCTTCTTATGAAATTTCGCCCTCGAAATTAGGGTACGTACCTGGTATGTCAAAGAGGTAAGGATACCTTGACTTCATTTCAGATTCTAACTCCCAAGTCATTTCCTCAACATCGTGGTTTCTCCACAAAACTTTGACTTGAGGTATAACCTTGGAGCGTAGAATATGTTCCTTCTTATCCAAGATTTGAACAGGAATCTCTTCATACGTCAAATCTTCCGCTATTTCGTCCGGTTCTAACTCAATAATGTGGTTCGGGTCTTTCACATATTTCGTAACATGGATATGTGAAAAACGTTATGAACACGAGACATACTTGGCGGTAAAGCGAGTCTATAGGCCACAGTTCCTATTCGATCGAGGATTAAAAATGGACCGATAAATCGAGGATTAAGTTTTCCTCTCTTTCCAAATCTTGTAACTCCTTTCCATGGAGTAACACGTAACAACACATGATCTCCTATATTGAATTCCACGTCCTTTCGATGAAGATCAACATAACTCTTTTGTCGACTTTGTGAGGTTTTTATACGTTGTCGGATCGTTTGAATCTTTTCCGTAGTCATACGTACCAACTCTGGTCCCAACAACGTTGATTCACCCACCTCATCCCAGCATACGGGAGAACGACACTTTCTTCCATACAACGCTTCGAATGGAGCCATGCCAATACTTGCTTGATAACTGTTGTTGTAGGAAAACTCCACCAATGGTAAGAACTTGTCCCAACTTCCCTTGGAATCAAGGACACAGAGTCTTAATAGATCTTCGAGAGTTTGAATAGTCCTCTCTGACTGCCCGTCCGTCTGAGGATGATATGCCGAGCTAAATCGTAAGTCTGTGCCCATAGCTTTTTGCAAACTAACCCAAAATCGTGAAGTAAATCTTGGGTCTCGATCAGAAACTATGGATACCGGCATACCATGCAGTCTTACAATCTCGTTTATGTACATACGAGCCAGACGTTCAAGTGTATAAGTTTCTCGTATCGGTAAGAAATGAGCAGACTTGGTCAATCTATCAACAATGACCCAAATCGCATCTATGCCTTGAGAAACCTTAGGAAGACCGGTAACGAAATCCATGGTAATGTGCTCCCACTTCCATTCTGGAATTTCAAGTGGTTGCAACGGACCTTTTGGTACTTGATGCTCCGCTTTAACTCGTTGACAAGTTAGACACCTTGAGATAAACAACGCTATCTCTCTCTTCATATTGCTCCACCAAAATGTATGACGAATATCATGATACATTTTGGTACTTCCAGGATGGATTGCAAACGGTGTATTGTGCGCCTCCATCATGATTTTATACTTTAAATCAGGGTCGTTAGGAACACAAAGTCTGGAGTTGACTCGAAGTATTCCTTCTTCATCGATTCTTGCTTCCGGCATAGCACCTTCTTGCACTTTCTTCCTCATACGCATCAGCTCCAGGTCTGTAGCTTGAGCAGCTTTAACTTTATCGATTAAAGTCGGTTCTACTCGTATATTCGCCATCGTCACATGCGTCCCTGGAGTCTTTAACTATATCCCCATCCTTTGCAAGTCACACAAAATGGGCCCTTGCGTTGACAATATCGCACTCGTACTTGCATGTGATCTTCTACTCAATGCGTCAGCTACCACGTTTGCTTTTCCAGGATGGTATTGGATGGTATGATCATAATCTTTCAACAGTTCAAGCCAACGTCGTTGTCGCATATTGAGTTCCTTTTGAGTGAAGAAATATTTGAGGCTTTTATGATCCGTAAAGATCTCCACTTTCTCCCCATACAAGTAATGCCTCCAAATTTTAAGTGCAAAGACAACAGCTGCCAACTCTAGATCATGAGTAGGATAATTCCTCTCATATTCTTTGAGTTGTCGCGAGGCATAGGCTATGACTTTTCCATGTTGCATGAGAACACATCCCAGCCCTTTGCCCGAAGCATCACTGTAGATGACAAATCCCTCCGAGCCAGATGGTATTGTCAGAACAGGTGCTGAAATGAGTCTCCTCTTGAGTTCTTGAAAACTCTTCTCACATTCTTCGCTCCAACCGAACTTTGTATCTTTCCGAGTCAGCTGAGTCAATGGAGTAGCGATTCGAGAAAATCCTTCCACGAATCTCCGATAATAACTAGCTAAACCGAGAAAGCTACGTACTTCGGTCACTGATTTAGGTTGCTCCCAGCTTTGAATAGCTTCAATCTTTGCTGGGTCAACAGATATTCCATGACTTGATACCACGTGCCCAAGGAATGCTACTTCCTCAAGCCAGAACTCGCATTTCTTCAACTTGGCATAAAGCTTATATTCACGAAGCTTTTGGAGTGTCAGCCTCAAGTGTTGCTCATGATCTTCACGGCTTTTGGAATAAATAAGGATGTCATCAATAAAGACGACCACAAAGTGATCCAAATATTCCTTGAATACTCGGTTCATCATATCCATGAAGGCAGCAGGAGCATTAGTCAATCCAAAGGACATGACTAGGAATTCATAATGCCCGTACCGAGTTCTGAAAGCCGTCTTTAGAATGTCTTCAGTTCTAATCTTCAGTTGGTGATACCCGGAACGAAGATCGATCTTTGAAAAGAATTTGGCTCCTTGCAACTGGTCAAATAGATCATCAATTCGTGGCAATGGATACCTATTTTTGATGGTGACATGATTCAACTCCCGATAATCAATACAAAGTCGCATACTCCCATCTTTCTTCTTCACGAATAGAACAGGAGCACCCCAAGGAGAAGTACTAGGACGAATAAAACCAATGTCTAGCAATTCCTGCAGTTGGGTTTTTAACTCCTGAAGTTCAATAGGAGCCATTCGATATGGGGCTTTAGAAATGGGTTTTGTACCGGGTTCAAGGTCGATACAAAATTCAATCTCACGCTCTGGGGGTAGGCCAGGAAGTTCTTCGGGGAATACGTCAGGAAATTCATTAACAATAGAAATATCGTTCAAAACTGACGTATTTTTGTTTAAATCTGTGACATGAGCTAAGAAAGCTTGACATCCGTTTTTCAATAAACGAATAGCTTTATGGCTTGAGATGACCGTGACTGATTTTAATGGTTTGGTCGCTTGAATTCGCATAATAGGTTGATTAGGAATATGAAAGCTAACAACCTTATGGAAACAATCAATTTTTGCATGATGAGTAGTTAACCAATCAATCCCTAGAATCACGTCAAATGCAAGTATTTTCAATGAAATAAGATCTACAGGTAATGTGAGGGTACCGATTTGAACCAAACAAGATTTATAAACAGTGGATGTAATAAAAGTTTCTCCCAACGGAGTTTCCACAGATAAGTCAAAGTCTAATTTCTCCGGAGTCAAATTTAATCGATGAGTGCAAGTAGGAGAAATAAAAGAACGGGTAGAACCGGTATCAAATAAAGTATAGACTTCTTTAGAGTTTATGATAAGCTTACCCGTGATGACCTCATTTGGGTTCCTTGCTTTCTGGGAGGTCACAACAAACGCTCTCCCTTGCACTACCGGCTTTGACCTTTCTGGGACGGCCTTTGGTGCCTCCATCCTAGCTGAATTTGTCTTTGGTAAACGACAAAATCGGGCTAAGTGACCTTCTCTTCCACAATTATAACATGCTTTGGATGGCATCGCGCAATTTGGACTGATGTGTCCCTCCCCTCCGCATTTGAAGCATATGATAGGTGGTCTTTCTCCTTCCTTAACAACGGGTGCTGGTGCTGACGTCTTTCCATCATTGTTGAATCTCCTCTTCTTGAAATGCCCATTCTTATTGTTTTGGCCCTGATTACCACCGAAGTGGTTACCATTTCTGGCTTGCTGATTCCCTCCATGCTTGTTGTCACCGCTTCGATGACCACTCTCGCTGGTATTATAATTTTGCCGGCCGCTCTCTTTTAGTTGAGTTGACTCGTTATCGCGCTCCACTAACTGAGCCCTATTTACAACATCAGAATACAAACACAGTTTATGAGAAATAAGATTTTGACGTATCTCCGGCTTCAAACCTCTTAAAAACATTCGCGCCATTCTCTCTTCATTATCCACTAAGTGGGACGCAAACCGTGATAACTCTGCAAATTTTGCCTCGTATTGCGACACGGTCATATTATTTTGTTCCAACTTAATAAACTCCACCTCCTTCATGTGGCGAATACTTTCGGGAAAGTATTTATCATTGAACAGCTCCTGGAACTTCTCCCAAGATATCTTCAGTACAGCAGGTTGAGTACGTTTTACCGATTCCCACCAGTAATCTGCCTCTCCACGCAACATAAAGGCAGCAAAGGGAACCTTTTGCTCCTCGGAGCATCCCAAGACATCAAATATCTTGGTCATCTGCTTTATCCATGTTTCCGCCATAAGTGGTTTTGGCTCTCCCTTAAACTCCGGTGGTCCCAGCTCCTTGAACTGTTTAGCGGTGACCGCCCGAGAGTTTCCCGCGTTTCCATCTACGTTTTGGACAGGAGTTGCTCTCGCCTGCTGTTGCATAAATTGCATAAAACCTCTGAACATTTGATCATTCGTCATTTGGTCAGTGTTGTTGTTTGCATGAGGATTTTCGCCTTCCTGATGCACATTATCTTGATTATTGATATGTGGTGAATCAACGATCGCCTGTGCTCCATTGCTATTCTCAACATTCTCAGATGTCATTTTCAGATACTGCCACAAAACAAAAGGTTAATTGACATGTAACATATTATCCCTATATTCTGACCGACCAATAAAATAGCACATAAACTTAGGTAGGTCATACTAGCGAAGGAATTCCCCGTCTCTCCCCTCCTAGTACTATTCTCACATCTTAGCCAGGGATCATATCCCTAAGCTCTGATACCAACTGTGACGCCCCCAAAATTAGGTATACATCACCCATCTTGAGTCGTCAGATACATGGTACAGAATTCAAATACAACTTACTAAAACCACTGTCGTGTATAATACGACAAAATACAACTGTGAGTTTGAATACAATAAATATCCACTAGAGATCATACAAACTCAAAAGGAGTCCTCAATACAATTATTGTCACACTATTAAGCAGAATAGTGAGGACTACTAATACTATTCTCTGGTCCATCACTCCGTTCCCCGACTCGTCCCAGCTATATTCTCATTTCCTGAAGAGAACAGTGAAAGAAAGGGTGAGCTCAACTAGCCCAGTAAGAAATATTATGACTAAGATAATGCAGAATAAATTATCATTAGCCTTCAACAGTGTTAAACCGATAAAATACAATAAATATCAAGTTTAACTACAGCGGAACCAGCAATCCATTAAAAGAGTCAAGTAGAAAATAAAATCTACTATCTTTTATGTTTTAAAAGGTTTTTCATCATCGTTATAGCTGAGACTCAGCTTAATAAATATTCCACATCATCGAATCACCCCCGCACTACGGCCAAGGATATTCTTTAGTATCACGACCACAATTATTCATGCACTACGGCCAAGAATATTTGTGTATTCATTAATGGTCATGATCATGCCAACAACTGTCCATCAATGCACTACGGGCCAATGAGGATATTTAATTTTTACATCATTTGTAATATTACGGTCATGATTACACCGAATAATCCCTGGTCATAATCATACCAAGTCCATCTATGCACTACAGGCCACAGATGACTTTCAACAAAATATAAACATGAGGATGATGACAATGATATAAAAATTCAATATAAACAAGTTCAAGAATTATTTAATCCAAAATTATTAACGTCCAAATTTTTAACACGATACTGTTTTGTGGTGTAAAATTCAAGAATGATCAGAAGAAGATTTCCATGAGAAGATACTGGATGAAGCGCAAATATCAAGGATATTCCACTAATTTCATGGAGTATAGAAGTCAAAGTTTTATCCAACTGAGTATAATAAAGAATGGAATAACAAAGAAATCGCCATGCATGCGATAGACCGCACAGACAGGTTATTCCAGCAGAATAATAATAACGGAACCAGGTCAAGTGAAATTCACACCGACAGGATGTTCCAACAGAATAATAAATATGGAACCAGGTCCGGTGTAAAACGCACAGACAGGATATTCCAACAGAATAATAATAAAGACGGAACCAGATCCGGTGTAAAACACACAGATAGGATGTTCCAACAGAATAATAATAAAGATGGAACCAGGTCCGGCGTATAGCACAGACAGGATATTCCGACAGAAATATAAAGACAGAATAGGAAATGGATGTCACCAAGTATAGGGTGTTCCGCGTATACCGGTTATTCCAACAGATTAATAATGAATGGAATAACATAAGGATTTTACCAAGTATAGGGTACACCGCGTATACAGGTCATGTATAGGGTATGCCACTTTTACAGGTTATTCCAACAGAATAACAAAGAATGAACATAAGTTCTCTTCAAGAAGAAAGAATAACACCCCTTACTTTATTTAGGAGACGGAATACTGCAGTAGTGTAGTAACCGAATACTCTTCTTCTTTCTCTCTTATTCTCTCTATACTTTCTCTCTCTATAGCTTGAGCGAATTCGTGGAAAAATAATGAAGCCCTAGGCCTCTATTTATAGAAGATTTATTACTATTTACGAAAGTATTTACTATTTACGAAGGTAATTACTATTGACGAAGGTAATTACTATTTACGAAGGTAATTACTATTTACGAAGATATTACTATTTACGAAGGTAATTATTATTTACTAAGGTAATTATTATTTACTAAGGTAATTATTATTTACTAAGGTAATTACTATTTACGAAAAAGACTGATGATGACATATGGCCCCCCCCATAATTAAACTTACCACAAACGTCTAATAATAGACTCTTTATATACATCAAGGATTGAATAAAAATTATCAGAAATCATTTTATTTTTTTAATCAACACATATTTAATCTTTCAACAATTATTAATCATTTATAACTTGTCGTCTCAATAATTGTTTAAATAATATAACATATTATACAGATGATGCTGTGACAATAATTGAATCAATAATATAAGAGATATGATGCAGCAATTACTGTAGCAATAATTGAGTATAGCTGAGTGACTTCTCACGTAAGCATCAATAATTAATACCGTGTGCTACTATGCAACAACGCGTATTACTGTACTTTTACTACCGAGTAGTTCAACAGTTTTAACGGTAACACCTCCGCCGTTATTTTATAGAAAGATAATTTTGTCATTTCTAACTACGACAATACTTCCGTTGTTGGGTCCACCAATGATTGTGCCGTCGTACGAATATTCCCCGACAAAAAGATATATTTATAACAACTGCGTACTTTGTAAATTTATAAATATTACCCACAACTATATATTTTATCAAATGTTATTCCATAATATTCAAAAAATATAATTATGAAAATTCATCTTTATTTATAAAACCTGGGTTCTTACAAAGCCTCCCTTCCATAATAATTGACTTTTTAACCGAAAAAGTTTATTTTATTTAATTATTTGTCGTTCACAAACTTTTTAAGAATTTGACTTTATAAAGAAAAAAATTGTTCTTATAATTTATTTGTACTGCCTTCATTCTATAATACTTGACTTTATAGAAGAAAAAAATTGTTCTAATTTATTTATCGTTCACAAATTTTTTAGAAGAATAAATTATTAGTTTCTTGTATCACCCAAATTCTCTCATTGTCCCAAGAAAATTTTTCCCTTTGTATTAATGGATTTTAACTTCCCATGAAGAGGAGATCAAATCTTTTGTCCCTATTTTTCATCTTTCTCTTGTGTCCCCCACTTAAATTTGACACCTGACCTCTTATTTAATTTTTAGAGTTAATTGATGGTTAAGGTAAAAGGTCAAGTGTCCAAAGTTAGGGGTGTAAACGGTATTAAACGGATTACGGATACAGGTATACCGTATCCGTATTCGAAAAACTATTCGCTATCCGTATCCGTATCCGGTATCCGGCGGATTTTAAAAATATTATCCGTATCCGGTATTCTGAAAAATATTCGAATACGGATAATATCCGTTACCGTTTATTTTATCCGAATAGACAAATTATTCGGATATCCGAATATCCGAATTCGTTATCAGTAACCTAATATAAAATTCATTCAAAATTTTACGAGAAAAAAATTAAAGTTTAAATCATACATATTAATTAAACACAATTTAATATTTAAACCATACATATTAATTAAACATCCTAATCATAAAAGGGAGGAACATGTTAATTGACGCTTTGGGTGAAAATAAAAGATTCAATAATGTAACCGATACTTTGTTTGATGGATCAAATTGAAATTAAAATCTCAATATTATTCTTTCAAATTTTATTAAATAATAAAAAAGAGAAATAAATTAATATTTAATAAATGAATAGTAATATTTATGGGAGATTTATTTATTATTTATCCTCAATAAATAAATTACATGGTTATAAGAAATTATTCGATTTCATTATATTTATGGAGAGTGCGAGTTATAATGTATGTGTGACAACTAGTTAATCTAACTTGATTCAAAATTGACATTGAATTTATTTTTACATATTTGGACTTCTAGTTTCTAAATAATTAGGCAAATGAAAGTGATAAATACTCTCTCCACCCAAAAATTCATAAACGTGAATTAATTTATTTAACTCTCCCTTCTAGATTAATTTTAAATTAATTCAGACCTAACACATTTTAACAATAAAATTATATTGTCTATTGTTCCCGCCTCTCGACTGTTGTCCTTAAACGTGTTGGTGTGTGTGTGTGTGTATAATATATATATATTATATATATATATATATATTATATATATATATATATATATATATATATATATTAATAGCTTATATAAATGAATTGGTAAGTGATTAATTAATGAATGTAAATTATTAATATATATATGTGGTGTGTGTATATGGTGTGTATATATATATATATATATATTATATATATATAATAGATATATATGTAAGTTATTAATTAAGTAATGCAAGTTATTAATATATATGTGTGTATATATATAATAACTTATTTATATAAATGTATATGTAAGTTATTAATTAATGAATATAAGTTAAAGTGATTAATTAATGAATCTAAGTTATGATTTATTAATATATATATACACACCACGTATTATTAATAACTTATATAAATAAATGTAAGTGATTAATCAATGAATGTAAGTTATTAATAAATACATATATTATATAATTAAATTATTAACAACTTATATAGGTAAATTATTAATTAATAATTTACATTAATTAATAACTTAATTAATGTAAATATTAAGTGTGTGTGTGTGTATATATATATATATATATATATATATATATATATATATATATATATATAAGTTATTCGGATACGGATTCCAGATATCGGAATCCGGATATCCGTATCCGCCGGATATATTTACGGACGGATGTTAATCGAATACGAATACGCCTATATCCGTATTCGTATCCGTTTATTTACGGATACCTTTAAACCGAATACGGATATATCCGTTTTTTTCGAATACGAATAATATCCGTTTTTTTTCGAATACGGATGCGGACGAATAAGAATTTTTCGGTTACCGTTTACAGCCCTAGTCAAAGTAAGAAAATAAATATTTTGAAGATGCAAGGTCAACTTACCAGTTCTGAAGAGAGAGAATGAAGTTGTAGATTTGAATACTATTAATATATTAAAAATATTAATAATAATAATAATAAAATTGTTAAAAAAATTATTATTATTATTTATCGTTTTAATATAACACTATTTATATTAATATTAATATTATTAGTGTTATAATAATATATAACACTAATTATTAGTGTTATATTAAATTAATGGCTAGAGTTAGGTTATTGACTTTTAAATGGAGTGACTAGAGTTAGGTTAGTGAGTTTTAAATGAGTTGGTTAGAGTTAAGTTAGTGGCTTTTAAAGGAGGTACGTGGTTATAACTTCTAGACCTTAGATCTAATAACTTTAAATTTGAACTTTTAAATGAAGACTCTCCATTTCAATTAAAATGAAGAGGATCTTGATCCGAGATGCTCTAACCCTAGCACACCTTCTTGTACGTCTTTTGTTAGCTTAAACCCGAAAAACTCAAGAATGTTCTCAGAATCCTTGTTACCCTAACAAGGTTCTCGGATTCTAAGAGTTCTGTCACGTGTCGTTGGAGTAATCGCTGATCATCTGTTCTTCTCCCCTTTTTAATCAATCAATTGTATACTCTTCGTGGATTTCACTCTTCTTCAGCCAAAACACGAACCATAACACTAGCAAGGTACGATTTACTTGCCTACATTATCTTCGAGGGAATATGTTCGTCGAACTTTGTTCCGTCGGAAGTAGCCCGAATTTCTTGTAGGAACTCTCCATTTTAAATTGAAATGAAGAGGATCCTGATCTGAGATGTTCTAACCCTAGCGCACCTTCTTGTACGCCTTTTGTTAGCTTATCCAAAATTAAAGCAAAAAGTTACGTACTTAATAATTTTGTTAGCTTATCTAAAACGACTTATATTAAGGAAGGGAGGGAATAATATATATGTATATGTATTATCATGCAAAATATTTAAAATTCAGGCATAATAATATCTAGAATCATGGTGAAAGATAAAGAAATAATAATGCTTGGAATCACGTACGGAGAGAAAATGTCTTCCCCATGTGCCAGTTAAATAATAAATCATCTATAATTACGTACGGTGAAAGATAATTAAATCATCTTCAAACTATAAGTATTTGAATTTGTCAAATACTTATAAAATGGAATCAATTTGTGTAGAAGTAGGTGGAAAGTTTAAAAACAAATCAATACTTAATTACGTCACTATCATTGACAGGAGATTTTAAATTAATGTTACAAGAAAACACAAATATTAAGAAAAGGAAAATGACACAAATATTAACAAACACACAAACAATAAGCATTTGCTTGTCTTGAATGAAGGAATTGAGAATAAGGATGATAATAATAGTGTTCGTGAGGAAGTTTATGCGATGCATGTTGGAGACCAATAATCAAAGAAGGCGGCTGTGCATATTATAGTTGCACTGAGAGTGATGGGTGTGATTTTGATCTGCACAAAACGTGTGCAGAACTACCAAGAGAATCAAACACCCCATGCACCACAAACTGAAATCGAGGGGACGTCCGGTTCTCTTAAAGACCGGTAACGTCCGGTACTTTTAAATTTTTTTTACCAAAATTATGAGAAAAAAAAATAAAAATAATAGAGAAAGTTTGAACAAAAAACTGTAAAAGAAAGTATATTTTTTATTGAAAAAACACTGTAAACTGTTTACCGTGTTTTTTTCAATAAAAAATATACTTTCTTTTACAGTTTTTTGTTCAAACTTCCTCTATTATTTTTTATTTTTTTTCTTCTCATAATTGTGGTAAAAAAATGAAAAAAATGAAAATAAAAATAGAAGGTACCGTTCGTTAGTACCGGTGAATAGCCCCGGACCCCCAACCCCAACCCCAACTGTGACGACCCCAAATCCAGGTACTTGAAACCCGAACTTGGTGTTTCACGATACCATTTCTATAAGCTGAATAATGCAATAATAATATTACATTTAAACTTAATTTACATACATCAAAGTCTACTCCCCAGGTACGAGACCTTCAAATACATTCCATACGATACCTGAATAGATACCAATACTGACTATAGTCATTAACTCATAATATAACTTATTCGAACAGCTTTCCTTTCTCCTTGTTCGTGCCTGAGCCTTTAGGTTGCTCATACATAACTGAAAAACATTTAATTTAAGCAAGGATGAGCAACTACGTTACCCAACAAGTTTAACAGTTATCGCATAACACATAGTTCGCATTTTAAACACAACTTAAAATTATTCATACTTCGCAGTTTATACATAAATTCATGTTTTTCATACATTGCATTTATTCAGGCATCATAATGCTCATACTCAGCAATTATACCTACTTCACGCTTATCATGTTCCTCATATCATGAATATAATAAGTTTCCATAACTCAATCCACATCAATCATTAATTTGATTCAATAGATTTATATCACAGTATAGGGCATCTCAATTTATTCACAAGGAGTACATATAATACATGGAGTATGTACACATTACAATTAACAAGTTCACATATAAAAACAAGTTCTGAAAACTTGCCTGTACCGGAGTTTTACCATTACACCAACTTTTGCGTTCCTTGCACAACCTACATTATGTGGGATTGATAACAAAACACATTATCAGTCAAAGTTGACTATTAGTGTGATCTTACTTTAAAACCTTATCTTAACTTATTATCTTCTGTGTATCCTTTTTATATCTAATAATATAGACATTCAACTTCATTATTTATATAGCTCGGTTTTATTTCCCTATTGATCACCACATGTGCTAGCTTATCGCACTTGTAGTTTACGTACTGTGTGTGTATCACACCATTACAACATACCATATTTGGTTAAACATTTCTCATCTAGGTTCCTTAGACTTGGATTATGCGGAGAGCAATTCGTTCATCACTTTGTAACCATTCACTTAATAGTACCTTACATTAATCTTGTAATGTGTCTATCCCAGTTAACAAAATAATTAAAATTTCCTTCCAGAACATTTTTACACTTTTGGGTTGTCCAAAAAGTTTTGCGCAACGATTACATATTTGGACTCTACACAAAAAACTGAGCAACATATAAAAAAATTACATGACGCCCAAAAATTGACATCGGTGAACCAAAATGGCTTGGCGTGCCAAAAACAGCACAACCATTTCCCAGACAGCCCACACACGCCCAGACTGTAGAACAAAATCTGGAAATTTTAGATTTTGTGATTTTCGGGCTAGTTTTACGAATTTTTATCTCACTCGTTATACATCGGATTAAAGCCATTTTTGGATATGTTCTACCTCATACTACGTAGTATTTTTAAAAATATAACATTCATGAAAAGAGTTTGGAAAGGCTTAGATACAGTGGCCTGAAACAGCCCATACACAGCAGTTTCAGACTTGAAAAAAAATCATGGTTTCTGCGTTTCAGTGATTTTCTATGCTACTTTGGGAATTTTACGAATTTTTGTATTAGGCTTTTAGCTTGGAGATCTGGACATGCTTATAGAACATATATCAAACTATTTTCCTACTAGTTGTAGGTTATTAAGCAAGCAACTTAAGCTTCCTCAAACTGATGCCCAAACAAGGCTACTCACCACAGTTTTTTTAGTATTCTTAACTTTGGTCAATTCTTGCCAAACTCATTTCTGGCCACTTGGGCTCATTCCAACACTTGAATTACTACTAGTTAAGACTATTTTTAGCATTCCCCTGACCTTGCTATGCATTGATATGGTTTTGACCCTCTAAACCTAGCATTTTCAAGCTTTACATACTAATTTCTCATTCTCTTGTATAAATTAGCATTCCAACACTTGGAATGGTCTAATATACTTTTAACTCACTTTCTTAAGATGTTAAAACTGATCTTTAAGCAAAATGGCAAAATCTCAAATTTCCATACTTAGACAAAATCTGCAGAAAACTGCAGTTTGCATGATTTCTTAGCTTGTTTGGTGATTTTTATGAATTTCTTGGTTAAGCTATTGGCTCAACCACTTGGACCTAATTCTAGGTCATACTTCAAGGTATTTTAATCAAGTTTTAGGTTTCTTATTCATTTCATTTAAGCTTCTCAAAATAGTGCCTCAAACTGGCCTGTTTTCTTAACTTTTTGCAAAAACTGTTATTAACACTTTTATCATTTTTCTCCAGTTTTGGCTACTTGGATAGTCTAGACATGTGTATTTTAGTTAGTTAAGGACACTTTTAGCATCACCACACTTTATTTAATCATCTAGCCAACTTTGACCTATCTAAGCTTACTTTAGGCTTGAAAAAAACTTGGTCTTCTTACTAGCTTTGGTCATGGCAATGATTGGTAACCATTATAAGCATCCATTAGCAATCTTTATATGAGTGTATTACAGTCCTTTAAGTTCAGGTATTAAAAATTACACAAAACAGTCCACTTTGGGCTTAAAATGTGATTTTTCACAAGTCTAATGCTCAAAACAGCTTAGGCTTGGTTTCTTTAGCTTGTGTAGCTTACTTATACAATATTATAACTATTGAAACTTGCCTATATGGTCCAGGTATGGTGGTTCTTCACTTAGGTGCTAATTTCTATTTAAAGCTTACTTTCATTGGTTTTTAGATATGAATTTGAACCACACATAACATAGACCTTAATTAAATTAAGGAACACCTTTTAAATACCCCTTATGGACATTTCATGGTCTCTTTACTGATTCATAAGTTCAGGTACTGAACTTGACCAAAACTGTCCCCAAATTTGGATTTTAAGCTCAGTTTTGCCTATTAAATATTAAACAGTTCCATAACAAGACTAAGGGAACTTCTAGGCATTCAAATAAACTTCACACATCATTAAAACTTATCACCATGAACCTTAATAAGCTTGCACAGTCAGTCTAATATCTGACACCAAAACAGTGCACACACACAAGGCACTTTAGGCATGGTTTTAACACCTCAAGTTCAGGTTTGGCCTTTTAATTCATTGAGACACATGTATTTTGATCACATGAGACTTATTATTTCATAACCTTGCCTTGTATAATAGCTTAGCATATTTTTGGCTTTTAAAACTTACTTTACATAGCATATACACATGAAGCTCTACAAGTTTGCTAGCTTATGACTTTGCTGCACTTTTGCTACCATTTCTGGCATATTTTATGCCACAAATATAAGCTTCTATCTCTCTAATATGGCCAGGTTTAATAGATTGCCATAGCAGTCCCAAACTTAGAATGTAAGCAGGATTTGGCTTGGTAACTCAAAACAGCCTCAAGTTTAGTTAAGATGAATGTTGAAGCATCTTTAGAACATGTAATTGTGAAGAGATATGCATTCACGGCTGGAGTTTAATCAATTCTTAGCTAACACAAAACAGCCCTCTTTTTACTTAAGTTTAAGCTTGAAGCCTCTTAGTTTTTCAAGTTAAGCATGTCCATTCTCCTTTTAGCATATAAGCATATACATGGATTATTATCTTAGTATATGACATGGTTTTGGGACTTTGTTGCATAGCTAACATGCCTTTAGCACATAGCAGACAACATTTAGGCATTTTATCAAACATGTAGAGTGCAGTCCATATATACATATAGTACATATATTTCTAACTCTTTGACCCCAGCCTTATGGCTTTAATTTACCTAGCATGACAAAAACAAATCATTGCCACAATTAGGCCTTATGCCAGTTAACATATCAACAAGAAACTTAGAATATCTATCATTATAATAGTAAACAGCCTTGTATGGCCATTCCAGTTTCTCTTCAAAATTGAAGTGGGAATGAAATGAATAAGGATCTAAATTAACCTCACCCTTGATAGCTTGATGATTGGTTGGCTTTGTTGCTGATAATCTCCTCCCTCTCCAACTGGAATCACTTTCTCTTCTTCACTAAATATGCTTTTGGAGCTCAAATAAGTGGTGTAACCATCTGAACTTGGGTGAAACATTGGGGTTATATGGCTGAGTTCTCTATCTTCAGTCAGTCACCTTCCTGACCACTTATAAGCTTGGCCCCCTATTCTTCTCCATCATTACCCTACCCGGTATTAGCTTCAATTCAGCCCCTCTAACTTGCCTCCTATCAGTCTACTCATAGCAGTTAGTGGCCCCTATAACTACCTGACACCCTGGTCCTTCGCAGTGTACTTGACCCCTAATAGCCAACCTATGCACTCTAGGGTCAACCTATGCACTCTAGGTTCCCAACTAACGTGCTAACCACTTGCTAATTGACTAAACTATAATTAGCTCTAACTGGCAGCTCATTTTAACTAACTAATTGGCTGACTAATGTTTTAACTAACTGAATGCCACAGCCATCTATTGCTATTTAAATAAACCTAAAATAGCCCCTTTGCTCTCCCCATGAGGCTGCTGAATTGAATTAGCACAGGGCTGAGCATAGTTTTATATTTTGGGCTCAAAATAGTCTCCTTATGACACACAATGAGGCTCCTGAATTGAACATACAAAAGGGGCTGAGCATGGCTTTAGATTGGGCATAATGAACTATTTAATCCTAGCAAAAGTCCTAACTCTAGAAATATATAGAGAAGGCTGTGTAGCATATATAATAAAATAAGTTGGTCCAATTTATATAACTTGGACTCTCATTACATATTTTTAAGTAAGGCAAGGGTCCATAATATCATAATTGATGTAGTACATTTGCAAGTATACATAGCTAATTTAACGTGGTCCAATATTTAAACATGGACTCACATTACACATTAATACGCAAGGTTTTTTTTTTATCTACCATATTTATTTAGGCTTGACAAACCTAGTTAGCACATACATCCTTAAAATGATGGCTCTATGAAATTTACATACCCATGGTAGCACACCAATTTCCTTATTTTCCCACTAAATAATACTTTGAATGAAATTAATTATATTATAATATAATTATTTCATTGATCTCATAGGTAGATTTTATATTAAAAGTCGTTTCCCAATAATTTTATACCCTATAGGCATAAAAAAAAAAATTAATCCACTCTTTTCACATTTCCTTTATTAATAATTAGGTTAAATATCTAACCTTTATTTAATCAATTAATATTTCCCTTCAAAGAAATATTACTAATATTCGGGATATCACACCAACCCAACCCCAACCCCAACCCCAACCCCAACCCCACAAAATGATGGACTAAAACAATACTGTGTATTTACTTTGTGGAGGAGTAAAGTCAGATAATGAAAGGACTTAATACATTATGAAAGAATAATAGGTAATACATCAACTAACAACCAATAAAATAGCAACCACTTCTACTACTAAGAACATGCTAACAAAGCAGTAAACACTGAGCTAAAACGTGAACAAACTCCTAAATAAAAGACACACCTAAATAATAGGTCTTCTCCCATTAAATAGGTCAGTTCCTCCTTATTTGCAAAATAACATAAATATATATATCAACATCCTCCCTTAAAATGATTTGTTCATAAAGCAGTTTAAAAATATGATCTTAACATACTGCAACATTTTGCATTGCCCTTCCTGGAACAGCATCCCTTGAAGAACAAAGTCTAAGTATGCTTTGAAGCTTCAGAAATGCAGCGGGCTTAAGAGGCTTGGTTAAAATATCAACAACCTGTTCTTCACATTTACAAAACACCAAATTAATAACTCCATCCTTACATAAGTCATGCAAGAAGTGATACCTCACATCAATATGTTTACTTCTCCCATGGAGAATTGGATTTTTTGAAAGCTTAATTGTTGATGTATTATCATAGTATATCAGCGATGAGTTTTGTTGTTGATTGCTTAAAGTTAACCTTCGTAACCAAATGGCTTGACAGGAGCTTGATGCTGCAACAACAAACTCAACCTCAATAGTTGACAATGTTACTATCTCTACTGCTTTTTTGATGACCAACTGACAGCTCCCATATTTTAGCATGAACACCGGCTCCCGAAGTATTCATACCCACGCAGACGTGACCTTCACCATGTTTGTACATAATCCAAAATCTGTTGTCCTTTAAAGTAACGGAAGATTCTTTTTGCAGCCAAAAGATGAACTTCAGGTTGGATTCTCCATGTACCTGCTTATTAAATTGACAGCATACATGATGTCTAACCTTGTAGCAAGTTAAATAAAATGAGACTTCCAACTATTTGCTTGAAACTAGTTGTATCCACCCTTTTTCCTGCTTCAACCCCTTTTGACGAGTTTGAGGCCAACTTCAATAGGGTGCTGACAGAATTACACTCTTTCATAAACCTGTCCAAAATTACACCCTTTTTTCCTTCTAATTGTTACATATTTTGTTTAGGTGTGATACTAAAGTTTATTTTGAGTTGTGTTTAATATCTTAGATTGTGATTTGAGTCAGTTAGACATTTATTATCGGTTTGATTTGTGTGAAAATTTATCAGTTATTAGATATATTCATTTTACGGTCTAAAACTCTCGATTTGTGTTTGTAGTTTAGTTATGTTTTGTGCGTAAGCTCTCTTTCTATTTCGGAAAAAGGGGTGTTACAGCAATCAGAATTTACTTTCCACAATTCTATTCATTGCAAGTCAAAGTTGTGTAACATTGTTCTAAATAGAGATAGTAATTTAACATTATTTCACCCAAACTTTGTGTATGCTTAAACCTCCAACCCGAGTTAATTCATTATCCTTTTGAGATTTCTTGGCGTCGATAATCCTCAATTACAGTATCACATTGTTGTGTTGTTCCAGTTAAATTTAAAAGGTATACAATTGAAGAAGTTGAGAAATAATTTGAAGATATGTTTTTTAATTATTCTTTTATTATGTAATTGTTTTATATGAAGTTGATATATCCCTCACAACATAACAAAAATAATATATGATATGTTAATGTAGCAAGAATCATGCATAAGAACGTAAACTTTTAGCAAAAACTGGGAAAGAAAATCCTAAAAAATAAAAAGTAGAAATTTAGTTTGCGCATCTAAAATTACAACACTAAGGGGAAAAGAAAAAAAAAAAATATTTAGTGCGAAAATAAATATTCAACAATGTAAGAAAATATACAAATTGAAGAACTTGAGAAATATGTAAACTACATTTTTTTTCGAATAAATAAGTTAAATAAATTTGTACAACCCAGTTAAGGGTAAAAATATAATTTGACGAATTAAATCACGAAAATAGTGTAAAGTAATAATTAAGTTATTGTTGTTATACCCGATAAATTTGAATTAAGAATTCGGCTAATTATTGACTAAGAGTAAAATAACAAATTAAAAATGATTAATTGGTTTTTTTGGTCACTATACTAAGAGTCAATTTTCATTATGGGTACTAAATCTTTTTTGTTACGAACGCGTTACTATACTAGAGAAAACTTATAAAATTGTCATTTATGATTCTGTTAAAAAAGCTGATGGGAAGTGCTGAGTAGACTAACGGTTGATAGGTGTTAATGACTTGGTCGGTGACGTGGACCAAGTTAATTGATATTTTGGTCATTGTACTAGGAGTTGATTTTCATTTAGTTACTGAATTTTTTTTGTTACATTATCGTTATCGAAGTATCAAAAATATTGCAAATTAGTGATTTATAATTTTTCGTCCGAAATATTAACGGAAAAACTTAATTGGCAAACATTTGACATATAGATGTGAAATATTCTTATGAACTAATTAACAAGTGTGGGTCAACTTTTAAAAATAAATAAATGTTCACCTAGAAGAAAAGAAGAAGAAAAAGTTAGACTAATTATTTTAATACTCCATAATATTATACGAACATAATTAAAGTTTTAAAAAAAAAAACCTAATTTAAAGAAACAAAAGAAACTAAAAATCAAACTTCATCTTCTCTCATTAAAAAACGAACAACGAACTTATCAAAAAAAATAGTGTCTACACCTTATGTACGTCAGTTCTTTCTCTCACCCGTGGACTAAGTCGGAACTACAGCCTCTTGTATGAAATCTAGTTTAGAAAATAGGTTTCTCTAATACCTTTGTATACTCGGCGAAAAAGAAAAAAAAACAAAGAAAAGAAGAATGGAAATTGACGATGGCGACTAAGCTACTTGTTTGATCACTTTGAAATGGGAGTGAAACAGTTTCTATTAAATCGATTTTTGTTGTAGGCGGAAGATCTAAGGAGGTTTTGGGCTATGTAAACACTCAAAATTTCGCTTTCCATATACTAACCCTGAAGGAGGGCAAAGGCGTAATTGCACTGCGGAGACAACCCCGCGGAAGGGCAAATGAGTAATTTCACTCCAACCACAACATAAATCGAGCAAGGGTTGCAAAATCTGAGGATAAGGTTATACAAATCCACCACAAGCAATCCCCGAGCCAAGAACTACCAAGACAAACCAGTTAAACCATCGGACGCCGGAAGATACCTTTTTGGCTTTTATTTCATCTTCCAATATCCAGAAATGGTCAGACTCAATCTCATTGTGTAGCACTCGAAAAGAGTTTTCCATAACAGTTTAGCATCTTCCAACTATTCTTGGATTGAAAGGTACAGACGACCGAAGGAACGAACTTCGAGAGAGGGACCTATAGAACCCAATCGCAGGTGCAAACCGCGAATGGCCTCAAGTACACCTAGGACTGGATCTGTGGCCTATAAAGGCATCATCAGCTCATTTTGAAGGAGATAGGTCATTCTATAGAGAGAAACAACATTTTAGAGAGAGGGGCTCAGATTTAGCTCTAAAAAATAATTAGATTAAAGTTATATTTAGCATTAAATAGTTAGATCTTATACATATAGAGTGATATAGCATAGATTCAAGTCAAATGAAGCTTGTATCTTCATTACCTAAGGTGAAAAATTGAATCTTTGTTCATTTCGTTGTAAATCTAGTTAGATCTATTAGATCTAGTTCAATATTGTGCTTATATAGTTAAAGTTTCAATCTTATACACACACACACACACACACACACACATATATTATATATATATATATATATTGTTTATTTCTAGATCTATCTATTTATCGAATATTTTGCATATATAATGTTAAAGATTGAATCTTTTAATTTACTAGATCTAGCCAGATTTAGCCCTCAACTAGTTCTAAAGCTTCGAAACTTGAACCTTTATGCTAGATTGGCTCGGATCTAAGTTAGATCTAGTTATTTTCAATGTTTTAAGTCGATTTTAAACTGTGAAGAACGAGATTTTGTGTAATTTATTTTAAATATTTATTGAATTAAATAAATATTTTGTAGATTTATTTTTTGAGTTAAATATATTTGATGGTATTGTGGTAGATTATTTAATAAAAATGTGTTACATTAATTAAATTAATGTTGGATAATGTTATAGTTCAAAGTGTGAATTTAATTGGGATAATTAAATAAAGAGCTATTAGATAACTACGACGTTGTTCTAATTAATTTAATAATTAATTAGAGATGCATTGATTTGTTAGAATTAATAAATGAGAATTTTAATTATGAAATAATTTGATTTAATGAGTAATATTGCCTTCTATTTAATTGAATTTAAAAAATATATTTGATTAATTACAGTGGACGAATAAATATATATAAACAGTTAATTAAAATGAATGCAAAAGAGCATTTTTAAAGGCTAACCAAACATAACCGTATAAACATGGGAGTAGTTAAGTGCATAATGGCCTTAACTGACACACATGTTGTGCAGTATTATATTATATACGTATAATAAGTTTATATTAGATCATTTGGTTAAGTTTGAGAATACAACTCAGAGAG